>KK116496.1:58347-92680 GCA_000611955.2 Stegodyphus mimosarum
ACATAAAATTCTATTAAAAATTCTTCCTTCCCATATCTGGATTTTAAGAGTTCTATAGCTTTCTCATAATTTTCATTTGAAGGTGGAAAACCTTCAATTAATTTATAAGCTGATGACCCAGGTTTCATGCTAAGTCTCAAATATTCAAATTTATCTTCATTGGATAAAGAATTATCATTATGAATTTTTGAAAACTGGCCCCAGTAACCAATCCAGTTTCTTAAATCTCTGTCAAATTTTGTCAGTTCTATCTCAGGTAATTTTATCTGAGTTTTGAATCCAGTCTGAGATTCATTTTCAAAATTTGAACATACGGGTTCAGGAAAAATTGTTTCTTTAATCTTAAGAAATCTTAATTCGTACTCACCGCATTTCGCCATTTCTTCTTCCACCTTAGCTTCTGTTACATTTTTATCTTTCAGAAGTTCTTCTAAGTGAGTGGAATTTAGAACATTAATCCTTTCATATTTTAATTTTAATGCTTCAAATCTTGCTTTAAGTTCAGTTTTATCACCTCTTTTGGAAATAAGTTCTTCTAAATTATTTGCGTCAACTGTAAATAATCGCCGAAGAACTTTTCGTTCAGTTGTATCCATTTTTTATCTTCGTTCCAAACAATCCTGTCGCGGACGCCAAAAGATTTAAAGAATCAAAAAGTTCGAAGTGCATAAAATTAAAGATAAAACATTTATTTACAACTAACAAAGAAGTTTAAATATGAAAAGCAAGTTACATAATGGCTAGCGGCAATCTCCAGTTACTAAATCTAAAACGGAACTGCAACTTTTTTCAAACAAAGATTCTATTGCCAGATTCCTACAGTTGAATAAGTAAAGGCTCGGAAATAGCATTTCTAACAATATTTCCTTAGTTATGTAGAACTGAGACCGAAAAATCCTATAGTCTCAGTATAATATGTGACTGTCAATAAAATGCGATCTATTCCTTGCATTTAAATATTAATAATGATATTAATAAATGAGAGCAAATAGAAATTAAGTATATTTTATAGATGACATCTATTTCCATCTTAAGGTATATGCATACTAATTAAGTTTTGAATGAAACTCAAAGGAGACGTTGTGTGACTTGAAAATTTATAGTAATTGTTTTAATGGATGTTTAAAAGTGAAAGTAATTATTTTTGATCTCAAGATGTAAAAATAATTTATGCATTAAAAAAAATGGTGATAGTGTAAAATTTTTCTCTTCGGTATTTATAATTTTGAGGTAATTAATCTTAAATTTCAACATTTTTCATAAATTAGGTACAAATACTTAGTCTTGTGATGAACTTGATATAACTGGATGGACTTAATAGATGAAATTTCCATATACAAGATCTATTTAAATTTTAATAATATTATCGAACTTTAATTACTCAAACTTCTGGAGCTGAAAATTTTTTATGAGACTAAATGTTTCTTAGTAACCAAAATATTAAATATATCTATTAGCTACATATCTTAGTAAGTGAAACTTTTTTTCAACTGGTGCTGAAATTTTCTTTGTGTTTCTTTTTTGATATGCTGTGGAGTTTGATGTCTTCTGAAGCTGTGAATGTTATTGCCTAAATCTCCCTTGAATTAACATTAATTTAGACTCTTGTAATTTTTCTGGATCATTTAAGAATCCCATAAGCAAATCTATTATAATATTTTGAGTGTTTAAAGGTGTATTTTGCAGAAAATTGTTATTTACTATAGAAATACTATCTGTATTTTTGTCTGGAATAAATAAAAAAAAAAAAAATCATCTGTGGGACATTTTTATTTCATATTTTAAAGCATTAATGTAAAATTCATAGGAAATTTTAAGGAATAATGTGTTTGAAACTTGTTTTTGCCACACTGATTACATTACCTTTTTCATGCAACATCCCAGTGGTTGTCTTCTAAAGGAATGCTTCAAAATGCAAAGCAGACATCTTATTGACTTTCATTCATGTGGACCTTTATCATCTAATTCAGTGGTGCTCAGATTGTTTTCATTTCCAACCTCTCGCACATGTTTTTGAGCTCAGCTCACATACCATTTACACACTGCAATGGATGCAAACAAACAAAGCTTGTGCTAAAAATTTATGATGATATTGTGTGTATTTGGAAAGGAAGGTTGTTTAATCTCAAGGTTTAAAAAGCTGTAGCAAAGATGGCTACTGACAAAGGTCAGACTGATCCAAGCTTACATGTGAATCTCACCAAAGAGCAGGTAGAGGGCATCTCAAATTGACAATTATCTTTTATCACTGTGTTCACCTGCTGGTTGCCAAAGTATAGGCGTATTTTATTTACTGTTTTACTGGTATATTACTGTTTTACTGGAACGTGATACTTGATGAAGAAAAACTATATTTTTTGTCATCAAATTAATTTTTTTTGAGTAGGGTGACCCGCAAAAATTTTCTTGCTACCCCATGGGGCAGTTTTGACTTGTGCACCACTGTTCTAATTCTTCATTAGAGGCGTATTTCATATTGTTCTGTTAAACACCCTTCTGTTATAAATGTGTGACTAAAAATTTGAATGTCTTAATTTTGATTACATTTCAGTATCCTTTTGTATCAAAATAATCATTAATGTGCATGTAATAGTGTCCATCTTCTTTTACTAAATATATTTATATGTATACTCAAATGTCAGAAAAACTAGCATACTTATACCTGGTAAGCCACCTATGAAGCACAGAACTGCAAAACACAGAAGAAAGGAGTTTAAGAATGTTCTGTGGTACATTCATTAACTTTGTTGGACTCATGATCTTTTGTAATAAATTAAAAGTTTTATATATTATTGTAATAACCATAAAAATTTTATATTTTTGACTTTGTTGGTCTGTGAAAGAGTTATGTAAAAGTAATGAATTTGACATGGCAAAGTTAAATCTTTACCAATCTGTCAAACTCTAATTAGCAAACAGTAGGACTTGTGAAATTTATATGTAATAGATTAAAAAGTGCTAAATATAGTTTTTATATTTTATATGTTTATTACTGTTTTGTATACTGTAGCATTTGCTAAAAAGTGCTTGTTTAGCTTTTGTAATGAATAAATTTGGTGTGAGTTCACATTATTTTTTGTGTTTTGTGCTTACAGGAAATGTTTGGCTTCTGGACTTTTTATGAATGCTGCACAACTTCAGAAGGACAAAACTTACAAGATGGTAAGAATAAGTGAAATTGTAAGATAAAACCATTAAGGAAACTTCATAAAAAAATTCAATTTAAGTATTCTAATATGAAAAAATATCAGAATAAAATTTTTACCAATTTAAATTTCTTAGCCATATAATATTGCAACTGTAGAAATATAATCTGTTCTGTCCCTCCCTTTTTTTTTAATTCTTTTTCTGTTACATAGTTTAAATATTTTCCTTTGTTTAGTAATTTTAATCTTAGTGCCAGTTTTATCATATCATTTAGTTAATATTAGATGCATTTATCCAAAGCTCACTAATATTGAATGTTAATCATTCTTTTCTATGTGAGGCACATTAAAAAGATTTCTTATCTTTGGGTTTTGTAGTGATATTATTTTAAACATAGTGTAACTAATTCTTCTAATTTTAAACATACCACTATGTCACTAATATTATGATGAGGTATGTAAAAAAAATCCCTGGTCCAGTTACAAGCTGTTAGAATTACAAACTGCAAAGCTAAGGGACATCTGGATATATTTAAATATTGCTTAATATTTGCTTGGTCCTTCATCTTTAAATATCTGTAGGTCATAATACTGAGAACTAGCAGAGAGTGCGAGCAAAATCATGTGATGCTGGTGATAATTTATATGCCTCATGTTTAGTGTTCTGAAAAGTAATTATATGATATATTGCTTTGTATGAACAGCACTGGGGGAATATCAGAGCACTCTTCAGAGGTTGTAACACCAGCTGACATTACCTGAATCTCCCGGATCACAGTCTAAGGCAAAACAAGGTTATGTTCAGCAGAAAATGGGATGTAGTTATTGTTACTTTGAAATTCCATTTTTATGGCATATTAACATGACATAATAAGTTGTTCCAGCTTATGTATAACCATATCAGAGTTTCTAACTCTCCCGATTTTGGATCATCCTCCCGCCAACCTGATTTACAATATATTTCTCCGACTTTCTCTTCTTAAAATTTCTCACGATTTTTATGTAGCTTGACTTAATACTTCGTTATTTATAGCTCCAAAAAAGTGATTTGGGGTGACTGAAAGCACCTGGTTTTTCTCTAGACTATACAGAAAACCAAATTAGTTTCATCAGTGAGAAATTATGGCTAGTTTTTGCTTTGTAAGTGAGAACACATGTCCAAAAATGTCAAGTTCCATTTCTCCAATGAGCATCAAGTGCCATTGTGTGTCATCTGGCACATATTAGCCAATGAGTACAAAGCAAGATCAAGATTGTTATTTCATTCATCTTGTCGCTAACCTGTGTAAACGTACTTGCTTTCGAGAAATAGTTTAAGAAATTACGATATTTCGTATTAGTTATGTCTGCGAAAAAGGTAAACTACTCAAGTAATTTTCAAAAATCGTACACAGGTGACTTTTCTTTTAATATTTCTTCAAGGAAATGTAATGCATTTGCGATGTGTACTGTTTGTCATTGTGATTTTCCGATTTTGCACAGTGGAAGGGCCGATGTTCTCAAACATGTCCGTACACAAAAACACAAGGACAACATGAGTTCTATTGAAAAAAAAAGGAAAGTTACTTTTTTGTGGAAACAAAGGATCAAAAAGTTATTAATGTAGAATGTACTGTTTGCATTTAAGAATTAGTAACTGAACTATCAGACATTAATTAGTAACGGTTTGAAGTTAATTCATTATTAAAAAATATTTTTTTATCATTTAAACATCTTTTTGTTGTTGAAAAAAATTCTCCCGATTTTTTCATGTTGTATGTTGGCAAGTATGCCATATTGATCAATATAACAATTACATGTTTGTACATCAAGAAAGTATTTCAGATTATACAAAACATAAGTGAGTAATTTTAGATGGTCCCTTACTTTGTTTGTTTACTTTTCTGTTACTTCTCTTTACGATTCTTTAGATTACTTTAGATTTCTGTATATACAGTGCCTCCAAAAGTCAATAAGTTTAAACTTTCTAAAGTAGCCCAGAATCAGTTTGTTTCACTACATAGCACATCCACCACAAACAAAGCTTCCATCTCACCAGATATTCATTTGAAGATTCATTTTTATCCAAAAAGTAAGAACTACTATCTGGCATTAATAGATCAATCATTTCAGTGTCCATTGTAATATTGCATGTTATGATGTTGTTTGTTAAGACGCATGCATCAAATGTAACACAGCACATTACGAGCTTGTGCATCTGTTATGTGATTCAGTCTATTGTTTCATTTTGATGCCTTCTGTGACAGTAATATTGCTTCTCACAAATCTTACTTTGCTGAAACAAATGATGATTATTTCTACTGTTACTTCTAGCTATTATGTTCTAAATAATATCATGGCAGTCGTTAGATTTATTTATATTGAACACAACCTTTTGATCAAAACAATAAGTAGTCCCATGAATTACGTCTTTTGATAATAGGACATCAAGCTGTGTATTAACTCTTGATCACAAGAATGTTGCTTAGATATTGTCTTCTGAGGAAAAAATACAGTTGAATACCTTTTAATTCTGATAACAGGCAGTGTGTGCTACAGTTATTCACAATCTGACTTATCTTTTTTCCTTTTTGCTGGAACTCCTAGCGTGTTTGTTGAGTAGTAATTTTTATTTATGTAGTTATTTATGAATGAGTGGCAGTAGTTCTATTTATAAGTGAATAGTTGCAGTGATTAATGTTCTGCTGCCTTCTCTGCAAAGTAAGAAGAAATATTTTTGGTTCTATGTTCTGTCATCGGACCAAAAAAAAATTGTTCTTCTCCGCATATATATAATAAATTTTCAAAATGGAGCAGAAGTCTTGTGTTTCAGTTGATTTAAGTGAGTTTACAGTTATTTGTAAAGAATTCATTTCGACAGAAATATTCCAAAATAAGTAAAAGAGGAGAATGTCTGTGAATGAAATTGCAGTTAGTTATATGTAGAAATTAAAAGTTGTTACTTCACTCCAAGTATGGAATTTCTTTAATAGATAAAGGTCTAATAATGCATATATTAAATTGCACTAATATAAAAGACATATTTGATAAAATGTGGTCTGAAAGAGACTGATCAGTAAAAGTATGCCTAGTTACAAATTTTTTTTTTAATATGAGATATGAAGAAGGAATAGGTGTAGTTTTGTTTCTTAGTAAAATATAAAATCTGGTGTAGAGGGCGAATTCATTAAAAGAGAAAATTAAGGAAAAGATAGTAATTTCTAAAGTTTTGGTAATTTCACTAGTTAATCATAAGCATTTCATTAATGCTAGAGAATCAATGCCAGCTAGTGATAAAATGTTAACAAATTTAATATCTAGATTAATTGCAGAAATAGTTAAAATTGAAGCAGATGATATCAAAACAAATTTGATTGCATTTAAAGCTAAAGAAAAAAAAAAAACTGTTTCAATTGTAAAAATGTTGATAATATTACTCTTTTTATAGCAGTGTTCTAATTTCATTTGAGATGATGTATTTAAAATGTAATCAAATAGAGCGTTTTACTAATTCTTGTAAAAGAGAATTCTCTCAAAATAAATAGTTTTGTAAAGTATGTAAGAAAAAATAATCATAATCTTTTTTTTTTTTTCTTTTTTTTTTGCCTCGGAGAAAAAAGTGTAGTGCTAATAATCAACAAGTATCACTTTTAGTGGGAATAAAGCAAGTAATAATTACATAAGCTTTGCAGTTTGTTGGGTAGTTGGTTCAGGTTCATCATCAGATATGGTTAATAATGAACTATTAACAGGTTCTAAAAACATTGCACCAAAAATTTCTTTAGTTAAAGTCTTCGTCTATCATAACAAAGAAAATAAGTACAGCGGAAACTGATGAATGTATTTTGAAAGATGTCTCATATATTCCATCACTGAGTATGAACTTATTAATATACAGGGTGTCCCAGAATGGCATGTACAAACTTGAAGGGAAGGTAGAGAACATTGTTAGGAGCCATAATTACATTGGAAAGCATGGCCGGAAAGCGATAGGTGATGCTTTACCCGACCTTGCAAGGTCGGCTCGTGTGATTTCCTCAATTCAGACACACACAGCATGCAATGAACATGAATCGTTATATGAATGCCGAATTGGCGGATATTCACTTCATCTACGGCCTAGCCAACGGAAATGGACATGTTGCTGTTTGCTTGAAGATATCCTACGAGGTGGCAACCGAATCATCAAATGTTCTCTTGGGTGCTTCAGAATCTGGCAGATCCTTCAGAGCCAGGATTGAATTTACTGGGTGGCCGCGAAGAGCACGAACACCCGAAGTGAAGAGGGTATGTTGCATGATGTGGACAGAAATCCCGATACCAGTGTATGGGTGCTTGCCGTTGCAACCAGAAGATTTTGAACAGCTGTCCATCCTGCAGGGTGAAACCGTACATCCGTTTCATATACAGAGAATGCAGTTATTATAGCCAGATGATCACCCACAATGTGTTGCGTTTGCACAGTAGTTTATTAGTAAGTAAGCTAACGAATTAGTTTATTAATAAATAAGCTAACCAAAGTGCAACAGATATTCACTTTGCCAGTTCTGTGTTATTCTGTGATGAAGCAACCTTTTCAAGAGAAGGGGTGTTCAATATGCACAACGTGCACAGCACCCAATCACGAGCTGCACAACAACGCTTCACTGTTAATGTGTGCATGAGTATTGTAGGAGACAATTTACTCAACCTACATATCTTACTGCCTCAGCTGACAAGTATTTCGCCTTTCTACAGGAGGTACTTCTGAAACTGCTTACCAATGTCCATGCACCTTTTCAATACCACATGTGGTTTCAACAGGACGGGGTGCCATCTCATTATGGAAGGTGTGTATGTGAAAATTTGGACTGGACATTTCCAAACAGGTGGGTTGGGGGTGGTGGTTCTGTCACTTGGCCTCCCAGATCTCCTCCCCTGGCACGAATATCCATCACTGCTGCTACGATCTATGAAACACCGGTATTTTTGAACATGTCCGCCAATCCGTGTTGCATCGGTGTTGTGCATGCGTACATGCCAATGGCCGCAATTTCAAACACGTCCTGTGATGCTTTTATGTTTATAATTTTATTTATTTATTTTTTGTTTGTGTGTAATAAAGTGCTTTATAGTACCTTCTGTGTTGTGGCCTTACTACCTTTGTGTCTCTTTATCTTCTTAGGGTGTTGCATTTCTGCCTATGCTTTCTGATGTAATGATATTCTTTACCTCCCCTTCAAGTTTATACATGGCATTCAAAGACACCCTGTATGCTATAACTAATAATAGTGGTGAAGTTAAATTCTTCCATAATAAAGTGGAAATAAAAAAAGAAGGTAAAAAGATTTTAGAAGAACATAAAGCTGAAAATACTTTGTATAATATAATTCTTGTCAAAAATTTTAAGAATGCAAGGGCTTTAACTGAAGAGAGACATCTGAAACTATATTCTGTCATCAACTCGTTACATAACTTTTTAGAAACAAAGTTATTATCAAAATAGAGAGACTTCATAACATTGTCAAATAGAAAGCAATATCAGAAGATAACAGAAAATGATTAGAAGCTTCTGAAAAAGAGAAAAAGGTATCTTAATTAAAAATGAAACTTGTAAAATTGTGAATAAAAGTGAAGCAGAAAATATGAAACTTATAAGTAGTATACGGATTTTTTACGTCAAAGGGGAAATTTGTTTCAAAGTTGTTGCAAGAGGTTTTCAAGAAGAAGAAATTGATTTAAAAAAAAAAAAAAGTACAGTTCTATTGTGAACAATGTAGCATTAAGAATATTATTCACAATAGCAGCTAAAAAAAAGTTTGAAATGATGCAATTTGCTAAATTTCTAAATGTCTGCTTTCAAGAGTACTTCCATGCAGAAAAGCACTTTTTATGTGCTTTTCTGCATGGAAGCATAAAAGAAGATATATGAATGAAGGTTCCAGAAAGTTTTGATTATGGAAATAAAATATTAATGAAAACTCTTTATGAACTGAAACACGTTTCTTTCATTTGGAATGACTGCTGCTGAAGTTTCTCAACAATAAAGGCTTCAAACCAAAGAGTGATAGATATATCTTTAAAACAAATGATTTCTCAATGATTTTAGCTATATTTGCTAATGTTATTTTGATTGGAAAAAACTGAGAACAAAGGAAGAAATTTTTATGAGAAATCTCGAATGACTAAACAATATGAAAAAAAAAATTTGGATTATGTCCAAGTAATTTTGAGGAATAAAAGTGGAAAGAGATGAAAAACAAATAACACTAAGATAGTCTAGATATTCTTGAGAGATAAGGAATGATTTAATTTAAAGAAACAGATGCTCCAATAGGACTAGAATCTGTAGTATCTAATAAAAAACAAAAAGTTAATTTCCCTCATACAGAAGTAATCTTTTATTATATCTATTTAATAAAACTCTTTAATGCATGCTGTTACTCTTGAAAGCAGACATTTATCAAATCTAAGTATGAAAGATATTGAATGTCAAAAGAACTTTTAGATGCATGAAAGTTATTGAAAATTATAATCTTCATTCTGAATGTTCAGAGAATTGTTTTATTTCAACTAGAAGTTTTCTGGGTACTCTTCTGTTACCATGACCAGATTTAGAAAGATATGTATCCATGGATGGGATGTATTTATGTAGGGATAAATATATGTATGTGTATACACACATATATATGTGCATACATAATACATTTCTGAATTTGATCCCGATAACAGAAGAGTACCATTGTCTGTGAAGCAGATAGATTAAAAATAATCGTAGAAAAAAAAATCAAAGTAATCTATTTTAATTTATTCATTTACTTCTATCGTTGCAACTGATGACGATGCAGTGAAAGATGTAAAATTATAAGGTATTTCTCCTGCCTTCTTATCATGCCTTTGTGGTGTATTGGTCAGCACGCTCGGCACGTATTTGAGAGGCCTGTGGTTTGAATCCTGATGAGAACATTGCTCAATTTCACATTTCCTGCATAAAAAATCCTAAGGTCTCTACAAATGGCACCCAAACTAAAGGTGTTGAGTGATGGTTCTCCATTACCAGGATTTGGTGATTAGGTCCCCTAATCCCCAGTCGGCCTTTAGAAGGGAGGAGTATATAAAGTATTTCTCCCACCTTCTTGTCGTGGTCAGAATGCTCGGTGCATATTTGAGAGGTCTGTGGTTAGAGTCCCGGCAAGGGCATTGCTAATTTTTTCCCTCTCTATTTCTCAAGCTTTGCCGCCCACCAGCGGCCGAGCGGTAAAGACGCTGAACACTGGTAGTTAGGTCCGAGGTTCGAATCCCGCGAACGGGCTGGCTGCATGGGCGTTTTCGTGGTTTTCCCCATGCGTAACGTGTATACGAGCCAGTTTCCCTTAGAAAGTCCTCCACGAAGGCATCCCTCCCTTTAGGCAGATAGCCCTCGTGTGCTTTGCCATAATTGAATAACCTCTTAAGCTTTGCCACTGAATATTATTTATTATATGAAACTGTATACTTACTTTTCTGATCAAACTGTATACTCATATATAATGGCTAGGCCTCTATTGTTTTGACTTTTGCATGTGGTTCATTCCAAACTGAATTTGGGATGGATTTTAAACATAATTATTTTTTACTTCATTTTGCATTATTATCAATAGTTATTGCTGCTACTGGCACACAATTGGATTCAATTTTGAATTCTTTTATTTTGTATTTATTCCTTCATATATATATATATATAGAGAGAGAGAGAGATGATAGATATACAGATGTGATCTTCCTGTATAAAATACTACATTTATTAAAGTATATTTACTAAACTAATGTGACTTATATTTGGATCTAGCAAAAAATTTGATGCTTACTCAGAAGTAAGATGAAACACTCTGTCTTAGTTAGTTGTTGTTAATTTATGGTAGATAGGTTTATTCCCCTTGATAGGTCGATTAATCTGCAATCAATGACAATAGCTATTTTTTCAGTACTTAAAATTTATGCATTTGATTTTGATATTTTTGCGAATAAAGATTTTTCTTTGCAGAGTTTTATGTTTTTAAATCAAAGGAGGTTTAGGAAATACTAATTAAAATATTGACTAAATTTTTTTTCTTTTCATAATTAGGGGTTTTAAATTGAATTTCTGTTACTTGGAGATGGTATGTGAAACATTTTCATATTGTAAATTATTATGAATTATATATTATATATATATTCTATGTATTTGTTTACAGATAGAAGGCAATCAAATAGTCAAAATTCACCCATCTTCCTGTCTGTTCAAAGCTCTGCCTTCTTGCTGTCTCTATACAGAACTTGTACAAACATCCAAGTTTTTTATGAGGTAAATTTAAGGCCTGAACCATTAATTCTTTTAACTAAATGTATATTTATGCTTTTATGTAATATATTATGTTATTTGACATCACTTAGAAAATACTGTTATTTCTTCCATTGAAAAAAATATATGTGTTATTATGTATTATGTTTAAAGAATGAAAGGGGAGAATTAATATTTCAGCTTTCATTACTGCTTAGCTTCTATATATATTATGTTAATAGTAATATATATATATTATGTTAATAATGTTGCTTTATAAAATGGCTAAGCATTATATAGAATATGCCTGGCATATAGGAGCAAAGTATGAAATACCTAAATAATTTTAATATTATATACACTTCCCTAGCTGTTTTATGTAATATATTGGTACTGTATAAAATGACAAATATTATTTAGGCAAAGTATTAAAGAGGTGTGATCTGGATAGTAGAGTACTTCCATTTGATGTTGAAGCCTTGATTACTTAGATGATCGCAGTACATCATTAAAAATTTTCATTTCCCGTCTAGTTGGGATTAAAAAATCAATGAGAACAACCAAAAACATGAATTTAATTTAGAAAGAGGACCTTGGCTTCACAACAACTCCTTTAAAAACAAACTTGTTTTTTTCCCTAGCACAATTCAGAAAAGGGAGAATGCAGTTTGATATAATAAATAGTATTCTTGTGTTTGAGAGAAAATGTTTTTCAACTTTATGGCTCTGTTGCTTGCAGCCAAGTGGTGTACCTTAAGTAACTCAGAGTGTGTGCTGTAGAACTAGATAGCACTGTCTTCTTTAAACAAGATGAATCATACTTTCCACAAATATCACATGATAGTGATTCAACCACTAGTTCAATAGTTTTTTCTTAGTAATCACCATGGCCTTTTTATTTTGCTTACTAACTTCTGGTGAATGGTTTTGGTTAGGAAAGTGTGCTTTTTCCGCATTGCAATTTAGACAGTTCATTGTTGCATTTGTGTAAGCATGACATGATTCTTTCTTTGGCAATATAACTTCTGGCTCTTCCATTTTCCTAAACCCAAGCGTAAGCTACTGCTGAACAAATTTAAAGTATCTTATTTCATCACTTCTGAACAGAAACTAAATTGCAAATGAAGAGTTCTTTGTCTGAGAAAAAGGTGCCTTGCCCTGTGATATTAAAAATATTATTAGTAAGAATATTTTATACTTTGCTGTGGTTTGTCTTTAAATACTAGTATTCAAAACTAAAAGAATTTTTACATTTATCTCCAGAATGATTGGGTAGATTTTAATAAAATCTGTCATGGACATAATGATACAATACAAAATAATGTACTACACAACATTTTTAGTACATGTGCATGAGGCTGATTTACGTAAAACCAAATGGATTTGTATAGAGGTGTCAGAATGAAGCTAAAAGAGATGTTTAATAGGGGGTATGCTCCAATCTAACAGTCATAAAATTCTTGGGGTGTGACTTCATGTTGGAGATGGAGTCTCTGGGACTGTGAACCCATTGCTTCTGACACATTGTTTTTAGGTCTTGGGATGTTCTGAGAGGGAAAAAATGAGTTTCAGTTATTCTTCTCAAATATCTTCCATACATGGTTTATGTCTGGAGATTTGCCTGGCCAATCCTTTCAATAAACATCCTCACCTTTTATAAAAGTCAATCACATATTAGCCATATAAGTGCTTGAGTTGTTTTCCTTAACAGTGAACTGAGTCCCGGTTGCGTGCTCGATAGGATGTCCGCGGATCAAGCTGGCCACTCCATGCACATAAGTGTTTCCTGTTGAAGATAATCATCTATGATGCGAGCCCTGTGTGGTCTTGCGTTGTCGTTCTGTAACAGGAAAGCATCACCTATTGCCCCGGCATATGGGCGCACATAAGCATCAAGGATGTCATCTCTATAAACCTGAGCATTCACGGTTCCCCTTGGAAAGACATGAAGGTCTGTGCATCCACTCAAAGAGATGCCACCCCAAACACAGACACTGTCTCTTCCGTATGCATCTCTTTCATGGACATTTGACGGATGATAATGGGTTTCAGGTTCTCTCCTTATCAAATAACACCTGCTATCACTTTCAAGACTAAACCTGGACTCATCTGTTAAGAGAACTGCTCTCCATTGATCAGGCGTCCAGTGGACATGTCGTCGTGCCCACTGCAAGCGGTTCCTCCTATGGCATGCGAATGGCTGGTGCCTCGCATACAGACCACCTTCATGAAACCTTTTACGCACAGTTGACGTTGACATCGACATAGACATCAGCCTTCTGGTGGTTGCAGTAAGGTAGGATCTAAGGAGAGTTGGAGTAGCGGTCCTGCGTGCATATAATGTCAAATATCGGTCATTGGTACTCGTCGTACCAGTTGGTCGTCCTTGGCTGAACCTCGTAGATGCAGAATCTGTGGTTTGAAATTGCCTCCATAGAAGGACTCACATTTAGCCATCTGGCCACTTCTGTTTGACTTTGTTGTGCCTTTAGTCTCCCAATGGCTCTCCATCGTAGTTCTGCAGGCAAATGATGCCTGGAGGTCATTGTTACGAATTGGCTATCTCAGATTTCTGATTTCACTATCATAGTGAAATATGTGGGCTTGCTCTCAAACATGGACTTTTATGCTCCTCACAGATGACGTATTCCGAGTGCAGTGCCACTAATTTGCAAATTGCAGTTTTACTCAGCTACTCTTATTTGGCAACATATTCAAATTTTACACTGTTTGGCTTATTTTTGGGGGAGTTATCACTATTTTTTGTGATTTTACCTTAATTTATGATAACCAGTATATAAAGAGTTGATTAGGTTTTGGGTAAAATTGGGTAACCAGAAGTAGTACTTTACTTGAAGTCGGAAATGCCTGTTTACACTAGCAGAACTTTGAGCCCAAGAAACACACATGAACTTGACATCTTTGTTATAGGGTAAAAATGACATTCACTATTTTTACCTCTTGCCAATCTGTATTTATAGGAAAGGGAGAAAATGTTTTCTGTCTAAGAATTCAACAGAGAGTTTTCGGTGAATATGCATGAATTAGAGTTTCTATAACATGGTTTTAACACTTTCAACTGCTGGTTTTGAGGTTGTGTTAATAGTTATTGCCCTGGCATAGATTTTGCCCGTATGCCAACTTGCTTATTATAAGAAATATGATTTAAAAGAAGTAATAAAAGATGATTATGTGTATCATCACTGATTGCTAAGCCTTTAATGTTAGAATTTAATGACTACCTGCATGATATTATTTAGATTTCAATGAATTTTAATTATTTAATTCAATATTTGATTATAAATATATAAACAAATAATTAAATGTAAAGAAGGACTATTAAGAATTCTATGCCTGGGCTGCAGTGATTTAATTAAGCATAATTATAATTAAAGGGGAATACTTCTATTAAAATTTTTATATTTAAAATTAAATTAGGAGAGCTAAGCTATAGGCTGATTGCTCCTGAAGAGTCTGTATTACCTCACTGTCTTCACAAATTTTCATTTTTAAGTAATTTTCTTTATTTGGCTTTGATTATCATTAACAAATTTTTATCACAATGTTGTGCATATCCAGTACTATTGCCATTGCTAGTAAAGCAATTTTTCCTTACCAAATTGACTTTTACTATTTGTAAAAAAAATTACGAATTTGTATATTTGAATTCATTGAGACTTTAAATTGTATTTCTTAGGTCTCTTAATTTAATTTGAAATATAAGAACTTCAATAGGAGTATTCCCCTTTAATTATATATATAATTATAAAAGAATTCGTTATAAGATAGTTGTATTGATATTATTTTAACAAACTATATCTTTTAAATGTTATTTGTGTTTTATCGTCATGCCATGGGATCCTTCACAGGCTTTGCAAATGTACATGATGTCTTTAAGTTTTCTTTGGCAATAACAACGTTTGCACTGCTTTCATAGTACCTTCTTGGAGTTTTGAGTGCATGCTCTAGTTCAAGTAGATCGCATGCAGGAGCACGGAGGTCAGATGGCTGCTTCAGTAAATATCTTATCACGAATAAATGGAAGTTATAAACTGATGTTTCCAATCAAATATTTTTTATAGATAAAAGGGAAAATTTTCATCATTTTTTGCAAAATATGCAAAAATATTTTGGTAGGCCACCTAATATTTTTTTTTTTTTTTTCTGCATGGATGATAGGCAATCATTTGATCTTGCTTATCAGTGCCTGTCATGAATTCATTATATAAGTGGTGTTAAAATGAAAAAGTACAAAATGTTGTAACAACCAAACCAGTTGAAATTTGAATATGTCACTCTGGCATAATGTAGTGAGACATCTAAGGATGTGAATGCAGTATCTGACATGGTTGTGCATATGCGCAAGCACCCGCATATGACACTAGAGTGAAGCAAGCAGTTGTGTGTTCCGTCCAATTTATGCGGCAGTGCATGTGATGACATCTTGATGTTCACAATGCAAAATTTGATGACTGAGGGTCAGAGAGATGCTATCAGGCTTCTGCTGTGGAAGGGATTAAACTGGCAAGTATTCATCACCGGATGATGGCTGTATATGGAGCAGACTGTGTGTCCGACAAGTCAGTGAGAAAGTGGAGTGCCAGTTCTGCGCCGTGTGCGGCCACTATCTGTGATGAATATCACTCAATTTAACCCTTTACACAGTCAGAAATCTGATAGTATCTCACTGCTCCTCAATTGTCAAATTTTGCATTGTGAATGCTAAGATTCGGCAGTCAATTGGACAGAGTACACAACTAGCTGCTTCGCTGTGGCGTCATTTACAGACACATGTGCACAACCATGTCGGATACTGCATTCGTGTCCTTAGATGTCTCACTACGTTATGCCAAAGAGAGGCATATTCAAATTTCAACTGGTTTGTTGTTATGATGTTTCATACCTTTTCATTTGAACACACCTTATATTTAGTTACAGAAAGTGGTTTTGACTTCATTTTACCTTTTTTTTAATATGTTATTTCTACAATATCATTGTTGTAATCATTAGAAATGTAAATAATGTTTCTTTTATCTTGCCATTAAGCAATCATTACACTATTACCATATTTTACTTCAGTTTGCCTTTCTTTAGTTTTTATTTATTTATCTTTATTTATTCTTTAGTTTTTATTTATTTAACTTTTTTTAGAAAGGTCTTCCCATTCTTTCTGGTTGTCCCAGTACAATGTGTTTTTCTAACCACAAGACATTTAGCCAGTTCATAAATATGCTGCATTCCACATCTAGCATTTTACATCTGAAATATCATGGGCATCTTTGGGAAGAAACAATTTCTTGTTACTGTCATTGTTGTAATTGAAATTACTTAGGTAATCATCCGATAGCTCAGCCAATACATTTGCAATTTCATCAGCTATTAAATGCTTTTTATTTTACTCTTTCTTTTCTATTTGTGATGGCCCTATAGAACTATCATCTGCATAACTTGTAAAAGTACTACATACTCTTACAAGATTATTTTTTGTTCCTATATTCATAAAAAGAGTTAATTAGATTTTGGATAAAACTGGACAATCAGGAGTGGTACTTTACAGAAACAGTCTTTAATGGACAACTGGAAGTGATACTTTACTTAAAGCCCATAACAAATTTTAATGAAAAACTATTAAAATATGATCCAAAACTTTTCAGTTGTAGTCTTTAACGCATCCATACCAATGGGAGTAAGGTATTAGGTTTTGGCTAAAATTTATGAACCTGAACTGATACTTTACTTGAGGGTTTGAAGAGACTTTTTTTTTTTTTTAAAAAAAAAAGGTGTATTAGGAGATAATCCAAAACTTCTCAAATTTGGTATTTAAAATACATATGTGTATGAGAACTACATATTACACTTATAAGCATGAAATGTGTTCATGGAGCTATGCTAAATGTAGCAAGAATAAGCTCATCGTAAAGACGGAGCTGTTGTTATGATGTAATTAAATGTATTAGCCTCAATCCTTGATTTCATGTTTGTTTTGCTTTTGTGTTGAATGGCTTTTCAAATAAAAGGATGCTGCCACCAAATGTTATTAATATGTGTTATTTTTAAAGAACTAGAATAGTGAATATAAAGAGAAATTAATGGCAATATTCCACACTGCATTAGGAACACTAAAGATATACTGCTTTTAAAAATTTTTTGAATGTTAAATGATTTCTTTGAAACCAAAAAACTGTTTGACCAAAGGATATACTATGAACAAACCAATATTTTCAAATCAAAGCATGAGAATTGATGTGTGCATGAACAAATATAATTATCATTGTAATTGTTTGGGTGAACAGAATAAGAAAAAATGGAGTATTTATGATTAACATTGAGCCATTAAGTTTATGGACAAATGTGATTTTTACAAGTGATCAACTGAGAGTTTGCTTAAAGCTATTGCTACTTTGCCTATTCTGTGTCTTAACATGGAATTAGTGGGAGGTCATATGCTAGCTACATCAGATTTGTTTTGCAGACATGTTATGCTGATAAGTTTCATGCATGTAAACTATGATTGTGGTATACTTTTGGTATTATATCAATCTAAATGCATACCAGGTTTAAGTTTATTGCATGATTATACATGTATACAATGACTAGAGTATGTGTTTGATATTATATCAATCCATATGTGTACCAGATTTCATTAAAGTCTGCCTGTCAGTTCTGGAGATAATTGATCAAATACAAAAATTCTTTTAATCAATGTATTTGAGGTACCTTTCCTGTTAAAGTGACCATTGTTTAAACCTTTAGTGGAATTTGAAATTTACATATTACAGATAAGTAAGATATAAAATATGTAAAACAAATTTCTCACTTTAATTAACAATAGCTCCTCAAATCTCCTGTTTAATTTAGTTATTTTCCATTTTTTTAACCTAAAAATAGTAGCATGCTTATAATAAGTCTCTGTAAGCTGCATCAAGTCAAAATTAATTGCTTTTTACATACATAAGATATCTCCCAGACGGTACAGTGGTTAGGGGAGCCTACTACGGTAACAAAAAGCATGAGCTTGAATCATAGAGAAGACATGGATGTTTGTAAATGTATGGTGTTGTTGCGGCATATGGGCACTCTAAATATGCAGCAAGTTCTCTAGTGTGATTTGGTGAGGAGGAGAGGATGGGAGACTCCCAGACCATCCCCTGGGGTGCTTTCCCCCAAAATTGGGTGGAAAATAGAAGTCCAACCTCTCTTTGGAGTAGGCTCTGCAACCATTTTTCCATGTAATATGGACACAACAACAACAGCAACAATTTACATAAGCTTTCAGTCCATAATGATAACAGAATTTGGAAATTAAAGCTTTAATTATTCTCAGACCAATCTATATCATTCTTAACAAAATTTTTGTCCTCACATTTCTATCTTACCATCCTTTCTGTCTTATCTTTATTCCTTCAAATCTATATTAAAAATATGAAAAGTAACAATGTAATTATTCAAGATGAACTGCATATTTTAAAATGACTTTGTTGTGTTTCTCTGTGTCAAACATTGTTTTGTCAAGAAATAAAATGTGTTAAATCAGTCATGCTGCTGCTATTATTATACTACTGCAGTCATCATGCATCAAGCTTCGTAATCATGCACCTAAGTCATCCACATTCAGTATAAAAAATTTTGTCATCACATGTATATAAAGTACTTCATTGTTAAAGTGACTATTCCTTTAGGCTTTGTGACTGATAAAATTTGTACATTGCAGATAGTGCATTTATGCTTGCCAAGTATGGAAACTAAGTTAGTGGCTGCTTTAGCCAGATATTTTACTCCTCCCCCATAAAAATAGAGATGTATTGTACAAATTTATTTCAAATCAACCTTACAAATCATTTCCAGAAATATCCATGCCCTTTCAATGCCCTCCAGTTTTCTTGCCATATGCTTTGTTTAACCACAATGTTTAGATATCTCTGCTGTGTTTAATTGCTCAGTTAGCACAAATTTCTGTGTGTTCTTTTATTTTGAAATAATGTTAATTAATTGAAGGTCAAATGATGATGCCAATTTTGGAATTAAAAATTTAAGAAATGCTTTGCTTCCTAAATAACAGATAAAATTAGATTAATTAAAAATTATAACAAAAGTTATGAGGCATTTCCCTAAGGGTTGGAATGCCTTTGTTCAGGTTCTTCTAAGGCAAACTGGCTTACATTTATTACATATGAGATAAAAGTATAAGCTCTCAGTTCGGACCCAGGCCAAACTACCAGTGTTCCGTGGATTAATTCCTGGATTGCTGAATCACTGGCAGGCCATAAAATTACTGCTAAATAGCAGTAAATTGCTTAAATAATAACTGAAATTCTATTTTAACTACCATTTCATCAAACTCAAAATATGTTAACAACAAATTTTGAAGAACTAATGCAGATTGGCCAAATCTTCTATTGTTCATTAAATAAAGAGGAGAATCGAAAAATAACACATACAGATGTATCCTCTTCCCTCATGAGAACTAAGACTCTTGAAATTTTTTACATCATAAATCTCTTTTAGTATACCTTATTTTTGAAATCTATTTTATGGGTGTACAGCAGTCAATTGGTATCGGTTATAGGGAAGATAATCAACTAGACATTTTCAGCTAAATTGAAGTTTTGGATCTTGTGGCACAAACCATGTGAAAAGTTCATATGTTTTGAATTGCTGTGTTTCATGCTGCTGTAGCACTTCATCGTGTGAACGACAGACACCGCAGTCAGCCAGAAGCGCAGATCACATGTTCTGGTTACGTCACATCTTGTCTCTGGCCTCAAGGCCTCTGTTGGCGGTAGCCGTTGGAGCGAAAGGGCTGTTATGCAATGCTCCCGGTACGAGTCTCATTCCTGTGTGCATAATAAAGTATATTTTTTATATGAAATGCTTTTTCATTCAATAATGGAGTCAGATCACCTTTAATGTAACCATCTCGAACATCAACCACTCCTCAATGGTAACCCAGACCTTAAACAGTTTACTTCAGACAATGAGATCTTTAAACCCTATTTCTACTGCCCTACATGGTAGTCCTAAAATTTTCATCAACCCCTCATTAAAAACTTGCTCACATATATTTTTAAGATCTGAGAAAGTTAATCCTCCATTGACACCACCTTATACTGGACCTTATTTAGTCGTTGACAGAAATGATA
Organism: Stegodyphus mimosarum; assembly: GCA_000611955.2. Lineage (NCBI taxonomy): Eukaryota > Metazoa > Arthropoda > Arachnida > Araneae > Eresidae > Stegodyphus > Stegodyphus mimosarum. Next base: position 78,891 of record KK116496.1, read on the forward strand.
AGAATTTTATTATTGATCTTAGCGGAAAACGTACTACAGTCTCAATTGATCGTGTAAAACCTGCTTACCAACTGCCAGATGACATTACTCATATCTCATCTTTACCTATTCCAGTTTCAACTCTATCCCCATGATGTTTTAATCAAACATTTACCACTAAAAGTGGGCGTAAAATCCGATTTCCAAAGCATTTAGTTACGGACTACATTACTTGAGTAGAAACTTGTACTATATATATTTATTTAATGTTTTGTATTACGCATATGTTCCAACTTCATGGTTATACATGAACATATATTTTTATTATAGTGTACTTCATATTTTATATTTCACTATTATAGCATTATCTCAGTATTTTTGTATATATTGTAAACATGTATTATAAATTGTAATCATGACTTTGTCACTGGGAGCATACTCTGTAGCACTTCATTGTGCGAACGACAGTCAGCCAGAGGCGCAGATTACATGTTCTGGTTACGTCACATCTTGTCTCTCGCCTCAAGGCCTCTTTTGGCGGGTGCCGTTGGAGTGAAAGGATTGTTATGCAATGCTTCCGGTATGAGTCTCATTCCTGTGTGCATAAAGTATATTTTTTATATGAAATGCTTTTTCATTCAATAATGGAGGCAGATCACCTTTAATGTAACCATCTTGAACATCAATCACTCCTCACTACTTTCACTTGAGGGGCAAATGATATTTGATTCAACAAAGCTTTTCTGTAGTGCAATGATCAAACTAGATGTCTAGCAACTTGCACTTTTAAAAAATCAAAGTGTTAAAATTTGCAGTGTTATCCCCCAGTTGTAGAATATTGATGTAAATATTTTTCCCCCTTTTGAAGTAATTTTCTCAAAATTTATTTAGCTGTAAATGTGTTATTCATACTTCATTCGTACTTATTTATTTCCAGAAATGTTACTTCAATATGGGAAGAAACATTATTAGAAGTTGCACCATTGTATTGCAAGGATAAACCCATACAACGTTTCCAGTTAGTTCCTGTTTTTGAATCTAGCTCTGTGAATTTCCCTCATAGGCCTGAAGACTATGAAAATTCAAAAAAGAGAAAGAGGTGAATTTACCTCATAGGCTGTTAAGACTTTAAGTGGGAAAAATGAAAGAAAAAGAACGTAACAAAAAGACATCTATGTTATTGTACATATATTATTTATTTCCTCAGTACTTCACAGTCATCTGTGAAATATGTACTGAAAATTGATTTCATTGTACATATGTTGTATATATTCTTAATTCTTTAATCAATATTTTTATTAAGAGGTAAGTAAATAATAATTTAATAGAATTAGAGATAAATTCATTTGTGTATGTAAAATAAATTTATATACTTTGATGTTATAACTGCCAATATTGTTATAGTATTAATCCTCATCTGGATATTAAATGCTTGACATTATTATGATAAACATTTTTAACTCTTTGCACATGGTTGTCCCTTCAGGGGAAAAGTCAGTTGCCTAGCATGCCACTAAAATTTATTAGCGATTATAAAGATAAACTTGATTCAGAACAACGTTTTGAAAAATCCATATTTTCTGAAACTTTTCCATTGCAATAGCATAAAAAAGCGAGGCAAAATATGATTTATATACCAAGCTATATACAAATATATACTCACTGGTGCTATATCAGAAGTGACACGTGAAGTTCATTTGCGTGGTCTAAACTCCATTGTAAAGAAAGGGATAAGGAACATTTGTGTATATAAAATAGATTTATTATTAGTAGTTGGTGATATTCTCTGTAGAGTATTATATAGTTTGAAAAGGCAGATAAGCAAATCTAAGAAACAGACTTTGAAAATTGAATGCACTTGATGTGTAAGCATAGAACAGATTATGAGCTGCACGAAGTTTTACATTTGTCTTACTTCATAATATATATTTTCTTGAATAAGTGCCAGAGTTGCTGATAGATGATCTGTGAAGAGACACCATTTGCAAAGGGTTAATGAGAATGTTCAGTATTAAAAGATAATTTGGAAAAGTGATTTTAATATATAGTTGTTAATATATAATGTACTGTGGCTTTAACATTTATCATCACCTTTAGAATGATCTTTTATAGCAAAAAAAGTTGCTGAACATTTATCAGATTGTGTTGTATTCTAAATGTTTACTGATCTACGTAATGAAATAGATTTCAAAATTTTTAAAAAAAATTTTGTGGAATTAAAAAAAAATTCAGTTTATTTAATTTACAATGAAAATAATTTAATAAGTATTGTAATGTCTTTTTTGAACTATTCTCTGTCAAAAGAAAATTTAAATAATAAATAAAAAAAATTAAGTTAATTAAAAAATTTAAATTAAGAGAAAATTTTAAAAAATTAAGAAATTTAAATAAATAAAAGTAAAAATAAACTTTCAAAATATTAAATTTTTTGGATTATTTCTATCTATCATTCATTAAAAGTAGAAATTCATTCTGTATTTTTCTCTTTTGACTATCATCATCAATCAGCAAACGCAAATTATTGTGCATCACGAAAGAAATTCAAATTTTTGTTTGTTTAAAACATCTGTGTTTCTTTGTTAATCTTCATTTGTTATAAAATTTGGTGCAATGTTTTGTATTATTTAATTTAAAAATTAAAATCAATCATTTTAACCCCTGTAGTTTAAAGGATAATAAGTACATGATTCTTTACAAGAAATTAAATTATTTTAACCATAAAAAATTCTCATTATATCTATATATTTTTCTGCTTATTGTTCTTTTTCAAATGAGTTCATTTAATTACATTATAATAAAAGTGTGTAATATAATAAAAAAAACATATTGTGGAAGAATTTCCCTAATACGTATTTATATATCCTTTACTATAAATTAAATAGCAAATTATCTTTATTTATTAAAATTATCTTTATGTACGTAACAATAATATTTCATGGGTGATGAGTCAATCTGATTTAATTTTTCATGGAACAAAATTCAAATACATATTCTCAATAAATAATAAAAAAGTATTGTTATTTTGAGAAAAATCATCATTGACCACTGCTAATAACCTTATTCACAATGTTTCTTGTGTTACTGTTAAGTGATTTACTGAAAGCAGTGGGCATAGGATTGCCTTTCATCTGTATAACCCACTGTAATTCATTTGATGGGAGGTGATTGAAACAGCTACATATGTGCATGTAATACCTATGCATTTTCTATTTCTTTTTGCTTAAATTGTAAACATGGAAATTGTATCTAGTTGTGTTTTTTCCACTTGAAGCTGTTCTTTTGGATTTGGCAGTTTTATTTTTCCAAATACAAGATGACATTCTTCAACATTGTTGTTACAACTTCAGTAACATTTTTGCCCAGCTTTGGGCTGTCCAATAGAGTTAGATGATCCACTCCAGAACTGATTCACTTTATTGAGTGAATTTACTTATATTACAAAAAGCAGAGTTCTAGTTCTTTTACAGTTTACAGAACACTCTTATTGGAAGTACGCCATGAATAGAGGTCTATTATTTATTCTTGAATGGATTTACTTAACTGAGTGAGCTTATGCCTGATTGATGAGAAAAGAACAAAGTTATTGCTGAAAGTGTACGAAGAAATTTTTATTTCCATTTTAGGGGAGAAAAGAATGTTTCTCCTCCCATGTTAAAAGTGAATTTAATTTTTTGAAAAAAAGTATTCTTGTATTTGTAAGGTTTATCCTAAGTTTTAAACAGTTATCTTTAGTTAAAACTACTTTACTATCTTTTCTATTTTCAGCTTACAATTACCTACCATAATGTGTTTTCAGAATTGCGTTTAATGCAAATGCATAAGAGTAGTATTTAAGTCAAAGCTGCACTGACTTTGTTAGAGAGCCACAGTTTCTGACTAGCACGTGTTCGCCTTTTTGCTACGTCTCTCTCTACGCTCGGCAGTACATCAAGCACTTGATAGATTTGCCAACTTAATTGAGATTTATGGGCCAACTAGATACTTAGAATCTTGATAGCTTTGGCTATATCTTTTTAGCTAAGCATTAGTTTAGTTCTTTATTACTTTGAGTTCAAGCGGAGGCTTTGCTGTATGCCCTGAGAAAGGAGCCAACTGTGTCAATTCTTATTTTGAGAAATAAAGGGTAATTAACCCTTTTTGAGTCTTATGTCTTTTTCTGTTCATGAACTCAAGCGATTATTTGCTTATCTATTCATGAGGTTTCTCACATTTAACTGTTAGATAAAAGGTTGGAGCCCCACATATTTAATGCTAGTTCTTTGTAGAAAAGAGGTTAAAGGAAATTTTAAAACTTCATTTGAAAAAAAAAAAAACTGTTCAGGGAGGTAGCATTTGATTCAATTCTTTCGATCCCACTTCCTATTCATTCTTTTCACTCCAGCCTCACTAACCAGGTCTGACCCATTGCTCATTCAATTCTTTCTGCTCTTCGTTGCATGCTTCCCAACTGCTTCTGATTTCCCCATCTTTCTGGAACTTTTTCATCAAAGATATTATTAGTGAGCTGTAAAGAATTTATTCATTACAGTGAGCGAACTGCTCTGATCCAATCCCATAAAGAACAGTTTTGCCCTCTTTACTGTTCCATTGCTTGTCTAAATGATGTTATGGAGGCATTTTGCTGTAAATGGCACTGCTATTTAGTGTGTACTAATCTTTGAAAATTTAAGTGCAATTTTTGCCATTTTACCTCACTGCAGCTTTTCTGAACTCACTTCTTTTCATGCAGATGACGTAAGAGTGCTTTGCTTACTTTTCTTGTTTTCCCTGTTTACCTGCAGAGTTGCAGAGCATGATAAAAACTATTTATTCTTTAGCAGTTCTCAAGTATAACAACAGATTTTTCAGGTCAGTTTTACATGTTACAGAACAGCAGTTATGTATAAACTTTGCTGAGGGTAAAGGGAAAAAATTGTAAACTTATACCCTGAAGAAATTTATTTCAGTCTGAAAGTCTGCCTTGTTTGATTAGTTTTTTAAAGTGAAACTACAGGTTTACAATAACCATTAAAAATATATTTGTGTGATCTTTTTTAAGCATTCCCCCCTCTCTCTCTCTGTATGTGACAGTTTGGGAAAACAGTTTATGGTTGAGTGTCTAGTGTCTCATCATAGCTTATCATCATTTCATTATATGCAAATTAAAAAGAAAATACCGTGTTTATAAGTTTCTGCACAGTATTAAGAAAAATAGAACTTCATTAAATGATGGTTTTGCTGCTGTTCTGGGAACTCTGCTCTTCTCTTTTTACTGCTCACTTGGAAAATAATTACAGAGAAATAGAAACTGTAACAGTTTTATTTACATATGCATTGTAAGCATTTATAAGCAAGTCATGTACATTTAATTATAATTTTTGGAAGACATGCATTACTTACAAATTTCGGTTTCTGTATATCTTTTTCACTAGAGTCTTATTACATGAAGAGGCAGAGAGAGGGTAAGATAATTGGAAAAGAATCCATTTCAAATGTGGGTGCAAATTTGTAGTACATTTGTAGTACTATGGACATCATTTATGAATGTTATCTCTATAAAGAATTAGTTTAGTTTGGTGATTCTGTGCCAACATATTAACATAAGAAGAGGTTTTTTATAAAAAAAAGTGCTTATTTTTACTAGTGTTAATTACATTTAAGAATTAAAAATTTAAAATTTTTAACAGCCGGAGAAGAAACACAAGGTGATAAAAAAGCTACTAAATATATTGCTACACTATAGCTTGAACACATTTGCAAAAATATAGCCCATTAGAGTATTCAAAACAGACCTCAAAATTACTAAGACTACATCTCATGTAATAAAAAAAATAAATAAATAAATTGACGAGCCTTTAATAAATGTTTATGATATACTAGATTAGTTAGATATTTCTTTGGGATGGTAGTTTTGGGGCATCAGATTGTTACAAATGAGTAACAAGTAGCATAATGCTAATCTGTACTTTTTGATTTAATTTTTAATTTCATTTTTACTAAATGTTATGTACATATTTGTAAATTATAGAAGAAAAAAATGTTTAAAAAAAAAAGTGTAAGGCAAAATCTATAAACCTGAGTATCGAACTCCACTTTTTTGTTTTGATAGTATTCAGTAAAAGATTTACGTCTATAAATATCTTAGATATTTACCTTTAAAAGAGGAGTGGTTTGAAAAGTAATGATGTTTCATAATAGAGTGAGAATGTAAAAAAAAAATGGTTAATTGTTTGTTATTGGAATCAACCTTTTATTCATTTAAAAAAAAAAAAATGGAAAACTTCCAATTTTTAAGGAATTATTCAAGAAACCAATATTACAGATATATTAATAAACATGGTACTTTCTGATTATGTACACCCTTAGCAAAAAAAGTTAAGAAATAATGTTCAGGAGACAAAGCAGTACGTTGCCAAAAAGTATTTATGGGGCAGCCCAGGTATGCATGTAGCAAATGTCTGTTCTGACAGATCTTGTAAAATTCTCTGATTTTTTTAAAGGTTAAAAAAAAAGAAAAATCAAATAGCTGTGCACATTGGGAGAATAGCAGTGCAAAAAAAGGATTTCTTGGAAATAGTAGGTTTTCTTTTCTTGATGTTTTTAGTTTTTTTTTATTTAATTGATTGATCATAGTGTGCTACCATTTTGAAAATGGCTGTTGACTTCTGTTCAGTACCTTGACAAAAAATTAGTCTGCAGCGAGTTTCCAACTGTTTGATAGGGTATTGCGGATAATCACGAAAATATATAAATTGTGTTGAAAATTAAACTGTCTTGCTGTTTTGAAACGATGTGCATGTCGTTTTATAAAAATGTTTGACAGCCACAGCTGAAAATCGTTTAACCATTCACAGTCAATCTGTTGACTATATGAGGAATTTATATCAGATAATTATCCCATGTTAAATGCAGTCGAACATAATTATTTGTATTATGCAATAGAAAGTGTCAGTTAGCTTATGCTGTAAATACTATTCATATAATATTTATAGTATAGGATATTTTAAAAAATTTGAATTTATTGAGAAAAAAGTATATGCAGTGTTATTAATGCATGAATTAGATGCAATTTCTTTACAATTTTCTTTTTCTGTTATGCAATTATTATTGAATGCATTTCCTGAGCATATTTTCAAAACAACTATTAAACTAAGCTTAACTATTGGATCTCTTTTAGTTTGTGCACTTAACATCTTTCTGTGCACAGCTCAAACTTTTTTTTTTAAAAAAATTATTCATTACATACGTGTTATAATGCAAATAATTTTCTACTTTTTGCAACTAATGTAACTTAAAATTAAAAATGTTTACAGAAATATAGTAAACTAAATATTACAAAATTCCCTAAAAAATATACATTAAAATTCTATAACTTAGGAATATCACATCATTTTGCTCATGTATTAATTTTCTTAAAAATATCAGCAATCCTTTTTATGGCCGAATTTCTTTGTTAAATCCTTTTTAATAACTGACATAAGTTTCTGGTTCTCCCATATATATTTTGATTTGAGTTTGGCTTCTGAAATATTATAAACATTTATACCTGGTGTATGGACAAGGAAAGCATTTTGTATGATATGGAAATCATAATCCATCAAGCACATTTCATAAGCCTGAAAAGACAAATTAATAACGTGATTGGTGTTGTATCTGTATTTACTTATGTAAATGAATGTACATCTAAAAAATTGTAATTATTATACATATAAATGTAAAATAAAATTGAAAAAAACTGAGTGCTGCTGGCTGGATTTATGCGAGATTTTTCAAAACTGCAAATGTTTTCTAGGAAACAACAAATTTCAGATACACAAGGGGAGAGTTTTAATTTGGCTTAGAATGTGATGTGAAAAAGCTAAGCTAGATTCAGAGTATTAAACTGTAGTTACGTTTGTACCGTTTGCTGAATTAATGTACTTGTAACATGCATAAAATGCATAAAATTGAATTTAAAAATTATGTAGCTTCTTGTCCTGAAGTCTAATTATATAAGTTCTTCATTTAAAGATGAGTTTCTTAGAAAGCCTTCCTGATATGAAATGGGAATGAACAAAGATGGAATTCCCTTTTTTTTATTGCATTAAGGTGATGGCTTATTAATATGTATTTCGCATTCACATCTTACATGAAAACGAAAGATCAGTTTTCTCTAAAAAATTTATTGCTTTATTGGTAGTATTTTATTTACAAATGATACACAAGTTAAATCTGTGAAACTCAATGTTTTTCGATGTAATCACTAAGGTTGTATATACAGCCTATTGCCAACGTTGTGGAAGTCATATTATATCGGTAACAGCTTATGTTCTGTTGCTAAAGGATTTCAGAAATGATTGCAATGATTCCTTAATCTTAAAAATTACATCATAATCACGGGGACTCAGGAAGTATGATAGATGGTAAAGCATTCCCACTGTCACTGAGCAAACTAATTGGCCATAGATTATACAACACATAGAGCAGAAGTTCTCAACTGGGAGGAGGAAATGCAGTCAAACTTTTAATTAGCTGTTCAATTTTGTTTTAGTTCTTGAATATAGAAGAAACTACTTTTATTCAAGTTTTGGTAGTTATTAACATTTCTATACTTTCTGCTGTTTAAGTAATAAAACACGTTAAAAATTAACCTAAACCTACACAAATGTATACATAATTTTCAAGTTTTGGAAATGGGGAGAATGAACTTCTAGCAGTAGTGAAAGGGATGCACGGGGCAAAAAAAGGTTGAGAAACCCTGATGTAGAGAATTGTTCTTCAGAAACATGATTGCATCTTTCACAAGTGCTGGGTTACATTCCAAAACTGAACAGCAATAATTGTGTATATTTACAGTGCCTTTGGGTTGTATTATATATTTTGATAATGCTGTTACAGTTGTATATTAGAATCGCTATAAGCTTCATATCAAAAGAGTTCTGACAATCTTTCGATTTTCGTGATAACTCATATTGATACCAATAGTTTTGTACTAACCTTTTAAAGGGTAGGATTACAGAGACCTCGAAAATATGGCAAAGCGATGGGCATTAAAAAGTGTCTGGTATGCAAGACGGAGGTGGATGGGTTGTATACTCAATGATGCTCTTTATCGTCAGTTTAAGTGCTGAGCCTGCATGGCGGTGAAGGATGCTTCCAACGTTCCTTCCACTTATACTACCACATAAGAATGTGGCATTGTGACACTCTAAGCAAAAAGAGGATTCATGTAAAAAGACGACATTACACCACTAATGCGTCAATGTGCATTTTTGGTCCTTATTTTTATACTGTAGTATGAAAGAAAAGCCAAAGCAACGATAGCTTTATTGACCATTCGTGGCATTGTCGACATCATTGGACTCATATGTGCAGTTACTAGTGCTGCATGCTGCGCAAGACACCTAATTTCTTTACCAATGGTACGTAATATAGTAGTTAGTTCTATAATTCCTAAAGGGCCAGTCACACTGGGGTTTATCTGAGCTAACGGAGTCAGTTCCATGTGTCAACTAGCTTTGCTATGTCAGCAGTTCAGATTTTTCAACTTGCTGCCCTATGGAAAAAAAACTAGTTTTGGAGATGGATCGGCTACATCAGTTGTGTTGATTAGCTTAGATAAACCCCAGTGGGAACGGCCTTAAGAGTGATGTCGGCTGTCTTAGCCATTGAGATCCAACATGTCGTTTCATGTTATTCTTATCAACTTTATCATGAAAAACAATAAATAAACCTCCATTTCTAAATGAAAAATCGACATTTCAGTCTTCCATTTTACAATGTCTTGAGATATCTTTGCATGTAATTGGCTCACTCTGTTAAATGCTAATATTTTGCATCATACAGTCATTTGCGTATCCTATATTTCATACAAAGTTAAGGTTTATTGCGAGTTTCCTTCTTGATATACCAATTTTAATTGGTCGGCGGTGTAAAGGGATTATTTCTTTTGTATATAGCTATTATCATCTACAGGGTTATAATACGTTCTCCATAAAATGGATCAATAAATGTCTAATTATTTGATATTGATTGTGTGTTCTTGGTATTTGACACATCACTTAGTTAAAGTTATGTAACTGATGTTTTATCATCAGCTGTTAGATGCACCTCATGAGAATTTCTTTAATTTCCTTTTTTCAAGTGAATTGTTGAGCAGCAGCGTCTAAAACTAGGGCAGGACAAGTGATTTTGCACCTGCTGTGAAAATCCACGAAGTTTTCACAAAGCAGTTAGCATATATATACAAGTGATGCAATGATGAGTAACATTTCAGTGCAAGAACTGGAAAGTCCAGCTCGTTAATATCAGAAGAATAAGTCTACCTTTCTAGAAGAAGGGATTAGCATATTAAATCCACTACTACCTTTATCATTTCTTTAGTTATGCAAGAAATGTTCTCAAAGAAATGTTACAACCTGACACGCATGTAGAGCATATTAAAACAAACCGGCATTAGTGAGTTTTTTTTTTTTGTCTCATTTCATCAAGTATTGAAACAGAAAAATCGGATACATAGCTCTTCTTTTAACATCTACATCGGATGCTATGACAGGAAGAAAAATTCACATTATTCCAAAGTAAAATTTGTAGCATTTTGACATTTCGTTATAGTGCTTAGCGTGATCAGACCTGAGCAATACTTAAAAATGGCCGTTATGTTTCATGTTTATAAATTGAACGAAACTTCTGTTAAATAAGGATGAAAATTTCAACCAAAGTAATCATCAAAATTGATCTATCAAGGATAATTTTTTAAAATTAAAAATTTAGATGATTCTTCAACTAGCTCTGAACTCAAACATTTCATTATTCCTTCATTACTATCCTTAGAATAATTTGAGATAACTCAATTGCCTGGGAAGTATTTATTTTGCAATATTCAGATACTGTTTGCTAATATAAGGTTTTCAGCAAGTTGTAATTTGCTTTTAAAAATATTAACGGAATTTATATTGTTGCATAATTGTAGATATGAGGACGAAATTTCAAGAAAGATGGAAAACTGTTGTGAATTTTTATTTACTAGAATATTACTCTGTTGTATGTTTTTAATAAAGTCAACTAGCGCTGTTGATGCATTTTTATAAAAATAATTTTGTACTCACCATTTGCATTTTATTTTGTTTTCCTTCCCATGATAATCTTATGTCAAATTCAGGGTCTTCTTTAGTTCCTATAAAGAAAGGCTCCCACGAATCAAGTCGAAAATGACGATTTCTCTTCACTGTAGTCCATATCTTCAAAGGTTCTAAACATTCAGCAGCTTCTGAATTAGAGCTGTCCTTAAGCATATAATACAAAAACAGATGTTATATTAAAAGGCTTTTTAATTTTTGAATTAATTAATTGTCTAATATTGTAACACCAATAATAAGAATATTAAGTCTCATACCGTAACACCAGTCATAAGAATTTAAGCTTATAAAGCAGCTAATACAAGAGAATTTGAATGCTGGGAAAGAACGGTAGACTTACTCATCCACTGATTTCAACTTCATCAAGTCCATCGAATGAAAGTATTTGTGTGTAACAGAAATGAAGTCAGTTGAAAATCGCGGTATTGCCGAAAATATCGCTCAAAAGGGAAATATGTCCGGCGTGTTAATAACATAATGCCGTTGTGGCGTATTATGTCAGTCAGCAGTCGAGGTTACCACGTGGGATGACGGAGATGAAAGGGAAAAAAAAAAAGGTAAAAAGTCTGAAATGTTTCAGATTTTAAATTACTTCCAAAGGGGCGTTTTTTAACATTTTGTGTGCTACATTTATTTATTAAATATGTTCTTCGCATTTAAACCATAAAATTCAGTTAAAGAACAATATCGCAAAATAATTTTAAACTGAGCATATCTTTAGAATTTTCCACACACAGTCTCACGCGCTGCAGATAAAAATGTTTTTTTCTGTACAACATTGCCATTGACCGCTTTGAAATCCTTGAGTTTGTTAATCAAAAATTCCTTAAAGTTTTACAAAATATGAAATCGTTAATAAAACAAATTTCAAATTTGAACTTTCAGATGCCTATATTCGCAGCAGGATTACGGCATTCAAAATTCGATGGCTTTAGTCCCGTCGTTTTATCACAATGCGAGAAACATACATACATTTATGCACATTCTTCATTATTTAATTTCTTTAAATATAACACAGGGCTGCAATATTTTGTGGCAACAGTTTGAAAAGTGATACAGACTTTTAATGTTTCCGACGCAAAATCGCAAAACGAAAACAATAGTCCTTCAGGGACAAAACCCCTTTGGACTAAAAAAAATCTGATGTAGACATCACATGACTTTCTTCTACTGCCTATTAAATTATACACATTTTTTGCTGCATTTCATTTAAACTTATTTCCTCGAATCTCGAGGAATCTAGAAATCATCAAGAAATATATTTCTCATTCAATCAGTTCACTTTGCGGCAAGGCAAAAATGCATAAATACTCAAAACATCTTCATTAAAAATTTTAAAGTACAGAAAAACGTCAAATACAGTTAAGAACAGTTTAAAAATTCTTACAATCAAAATTATAGTTTCTACTAAAAAACAAGGAATTCGCCCAGCGTGAGGAAGACACTTTCGGTGCACAAAACTGAAAGTTTACTTTTGGTCCCACTTGGCACAAAAAAACTGAAATTGGTCCATAAACTGATTTAATTCACTATGCTGCTAAGTTTCAAATGTAAACAAGATATGGTTTCGTTAGGCTTAATAGCACTTTAACAACTTTTAAATTGTTAATAATTCTAAAACTATTGCATGCAAATTAATTAAAGGCATAAAAACCTTAACCAGAACATAAGAACAACATAATTCTATCACTTTTAATGCGCGATTTACCAACATTGAAGAATAAAAAAAGATGAGCTCACCGAGCCATGTAACAGAAGGCGAATATATACAAATAATTACAAAATAATTTCTACAAAAAAACATCATATAATCATGCCTAGTATTTTCGCGCATTAAGCTGCTGAAAAATTATCAGTAAAGACATAAAATACGAAATTTAGAACCAATTTTCACAAAAACCAAAAATTAAAATTCATAAGTAATACATTTCAAAAAATCCTATAAATGTAAAAAAGAATAGTAAATGTTAAAACCAAAACACTTCAAACAAGCAATACCTCAATTAAAAAAAAATCAATCAAATTTAACGAAAAAAAAGAACATAATAGAAGAGAAATTCAATCAGCTTCAATGCCACTTCGTCAGGAGGAGGTGGTACTCTGAAACGAATTGAAAGCTTTCTTCCACAAAAGTCCTTGCTTTTTTTTCTGTAACGAATTAGTCAATGAACCATTTCAATGTATTTTAATTATAATAGCTCACGCAAAAATTCTGGCTCCTCCCCAAAGCAAGGAATAAGCAAAGTACATTTTAATAAAAATGTTTTACCTCTGAACAAAGAGAACTCTATTCAAAGAATGAAAACATAAGTGAATAAATGAAATTATAAAACTTTAGTGAAAGACAAAACGGATTTGAAATAAAAAGTCACAAGAATTTTTATTTACTTTTTTCCTCTTAATTACAATTCTTTTATTAAAACATGGGGCTCCTATATTCAAAGTCATCATGATAAGCCCATGATGTGAAGACTTTTTCAACAATAGTTCCTTTACTTATTTTTCAAGCTTTCTTCTGCATTTTTCTGTAATTTTTAAATAAATAAAAAAATTAATAATAAAAGAAAGAAAAGAAAATCTGAAAGGTTTCAGATTTTAAATTACGTCCAAAGGGGCGTTTTTAAAACATTTTGTATGTTACTTTTATTTATTGAATATCATGTTCTTCGCATTTAGACCGTAAAATTCAGTTAAAGAACAATATCGCAAAAAAAT
>KK116497.1:12542-24617 GCA_000611955.2 Stegodyphus mimosarum
TTTTTTTTTCCTCTTATGGTGCAATACTATAGGTACTTAACTCTGTACTTCATTATTTGAATTTTCTCTTGTTCTGGGATAAATAAGGTGTAAGAACCTTACAACTGAAAAATGAAATAGAAAATTTTAATTTGTATCTTAACTCATAAAAATAGTTATTACTTAAACAATAGTATTTGAATTGAAGTGGTTACTGTCTAAGATTGCAGTATTTGTGGAAAATATATAAATGTTTAGCTATTTGTTTTCTAAACTAAATAAGGTAGTTCCCGGGGACTAGTATAATTTTATGTTAGTAAATTTGTTTGATATCAGTGTTTTAAGGAAAGTAATAAACTAAGTTAGTATTATTGATTTTATGTGTTTACTTGAATTTCTGATTACACAACATGGTTTCACCAGTAGCAAGGCTCTTCGGGTTGTTGAAACGAAATTTAAAAGGGTACAACCACAACGCAATTCATATTTGTTTAAACTACTAGTATTTTACAGCTTAGTATATAACAAAACCAAACTGTCCGGAACACCCCACTAACAAATTCCAGCAGAGAAATAGCAAGCAAAAAATCCCTACCAAAGAAGATTTTCCACATCTTAATAAAAATAGACCAGAAGAAAATAAATTAAATTACACCTCTTACGCAAAAGTAGCAGGCACCAATAACAATAACGAAGATCAAACTAAAATATCCAGCATATCCAACCTAGACGAATTCAAATCTCTAATATTCAAGCTCAAAGATCTTTACCATAAATTTATTAACATTCAAAATGAGAACGATAAACCTGATTTTGCACTGAAAGCACTAGAACTGTTTATTTAAATTTCTCTTCCAAGCATCTTTAGCTAATAAGTTTGAAAAATTGAGTACCAAGGAAAATGAGTTATGTAATGACCATGATGTGCAAGTTATTGTACAGTAAATATAAATCTTAAAATATTTAAAGCAATGTACGCACCAGGAAGTCATGTCGAAATATGAATTTCTGTAATGAAATCTATTGGACAGCCTAATTGAGTAAGTGATTGCCCCATATGGGGCCAAACAGCGAAAATGCACATAAAGAAACTTCAAATTCTACAAAATAAAATTCTGTTTTCTGAAATTTCATGGAAAGTAATATGTATAAATTCTTAAATTTTTGCATTCAAAATATATCTAATTTGTAATTCCTTTTGTAGAGTTTAGTATTTGCACATTATATTTCATAAATATCATGTAATGCAATATAAAAAGAAATGAAAAACATGAAATGTGCTACGTTTGAATAGCTCCCAGCGGGCGATGGGAAACATACTTCCCACCGAAATAAAATGGTCTTAAAATCAAATTAATTTTAGGTAATGAGCTAAATGAATTTCTTTTTATAAATCAATCTCAATCCCAGAAATACTTTAACGTAACATTACTAGAAAAAAATGGCCTTATAAAGGGTTAAGTAAGTCTTTTAATAAGATTTAATTTGCTGAAACTTCGCTCACAGCTTGCGTAGAGTAAATCCACAGCGCAATACAAATATTACAAAAGGCATCCATCCTGCAAATCGGTATCCGGACATAATCCCGACAAGCCAGAAACCCGACAGACGGAATCCCGACAAGCCAAAATCTCGACAGGGTCGAAATCCCGACAAACCAAAATTCCGACAGGGTCGAAATCCCGATTGTCCAATATCCCGACAGGGTCAAAATACCGACACGGGCGAAATCCCAATAAGGCCTAATGACCCCTTAACATACTTCCACAGCTGCTTACGGGAGGACATCGTAATGACAAAGGGTCGGCTGACCTCACGCGGAGGTCATTTCTTATCTTAGGCCTTTTATAATCTATGTGAATAGGAGAAAGAGGGAACTATTTCACAATGACGGAATGATAAAGCTCTAGGCTTTCTACCTGCTATAGGGTTACGTTCGCCTCGAGATAACAGTGCTCACTTGCCGGTTTATTTTTTGCTCATTAAATTATTCCAAAATATGGCTGAAATTTGTGAAATTGTTCCATCTCTAAAAGGAAGCAATAAAATTAATGCACATGGTTATTTAATGGTAAAAGATAAGAATCGCGACGATTTATATTATTGGTGTTGTGAAAAAAAGAAAATACGATATGTGCAAACGTCGAGTAACAACAATATTTCTGAATGGACAACATCATCTCCTTAAATTTACTCAGCATAACCATGCTCCACAAGCTAGTGCAGCTGCTATCGCAAAATGTATTAGCCAATTGAAAGAAGATGCTCGGCATACCGGAAATGAACCTTGTCAGAAATTCAAAGCAACATCGTAAAAACCTCTCAGAACATTCGCCCATACCTTCCATCAAAAGAAGCTATTGGGAAAAAAATTAAACGGGTCAGGCAAAACGAAAGGCCCCCAGAACCAACAACATTGAATGAAATTGATATTCCGGCTACTTTAACAAATACTTTAACTGGTAAATTATTTTTAGCGAGAGATTCTGCAGTTGGAGATGAGAGAATTCTAGTGTTTACAACAGTTGCAAATGTTAAACATTTATCACAGGCACCTTATTGGATTATGGACGGCACATTTAAAACGGCGCCCACAATATTTTACCAGCTATATACAATTCACGCACCTGTTGGATCTCAAAATTTTAGAATTCTTCCACTAGTATATGCTTTGATGACTAGCAAATCTGAAGAAAATTACAAAAGATTATTCCAAGACATTGATTTGGCTGAAGAAAATAATATTGAACTGAGGCCATCTAGAATCATTAGTGATCTAGAAAACGCAGCTATAAATGCTTCAAAATCAGAGTTCCCTGACGTTATTAATAAGGCTTGTTTTTTCCATCTGTGTCGGTGTGGTTGGAAAAAAATTCAATCGAGTGGATTGGCTTCTCGTTACGACACAGATGAAAGATTTAGTTTAATGCTTCGTCATTTATTTGCGTTAGCGTTTATACCAGCTGACGAAATTTCAGCAGCATTTGACACTTTACTTCCTCACTTGCCACCCGATGCTCAAGAAGTCGTTCAGTGGTTCGAAGACAACTACGTTCGTGGAAGAATGCGGCGCCGTTTGCGTAATAGCATTGCCGTTCGCGTTCCTCCGATGTTTCCAGCAGCACTCTGGAGCGTGTTTATTTCACTACAACTGCGAGCTCCGCGCACTCAAAATGCTGTCGAGGCTTGGCACAGAAGATGGGAGACCTTAATTGGACGGCGCTGTTTACCCTCGTTTTAATTTCTGATACTATTCGATCAAATACTATTTTTATTGAATTAGAAAATAGCTGAACAGGATGGAGCGTTCGTGATTCGTCCACGCACAATTCATCAAATTGCTTTTTGCGCTTTAGAATTCGATTATTTGTCAGAATAGGTTAAACTTCAGTTTTTTTGGATACTGTTTTAGATTCTTCTATCCAATAATCCATAGGAATTTCTCTAATTTTTTGCAAAGTTTTGGTCAGACCTTCCATTAATGCGACGGAACGCGTAAGAATAATATCTTCCTTTTGAATTTCAATATTTATTCAATTGATTTCTCAAAGGATATTAAGCCCAAACTGTCAGGCAGATAATAAATTCAAAATTTTTTATGTCATGGTCCTGCTTCGTACTTTGATTCCACACTAAGAGAAAGATCTTTAATTTCTTTCAAGGATTCTATTACTTCTGGTAAATCTTCTGTCACGATTATGTGTATTATATATTTTTCATTTTGTAATTGTATTCCTTTATGTTGTATTTCCTAAATTCTGTAATTTGCATTTCATTAATAAAAATATTTTTAAAAAGTTCCAGATGTATTCTGGAACTAAAAAGAAAAGAAAAGAAGGAACACTTTTCAAATCATATAAATCATTTTACATTATTAAAATGCCATGTGCATCTCTCGGATGCAGCGCGCCCGACGGAGTGTTAAAAGAGGCTTTTAAACTATTAATGTAAAATGACAGTTCTTCTACTTAAGGAAGTTAGCTGTATGGGGATATATCGCCAACAGGGTACTGCTTTAAATGTCTTTTTATTTGCAGAAGGCTGCATTTCAGAAAATGCAGTATGAAGAGCTGATACAAGTTTAGAAGAACTGGTTGCTTGCAGTTTAAAGGCTTGAAAAAATTTATCAATAGCTGGCATCAAATTTCCAGGATCTTCCTGTGCCTTATTTTTTAATGCATCACAAATCATGTCAATTTTTTCAAGCCTTGCTTTGATGTCCAGCTCAGAATAGACTTGAGCAGAATTGGAATTACAAGGTCTTTGAAGTGAACTGTCTGCAATAGTGGAACTTTTGCTATAGAAAATGTTTGTGTTTTCTGAAGTCTCAAATGGTTTATTACACAAAGGCATAAAATAGTCAGCTGGTTTGTCAATTCCTCTTGCTATCCAAAACAGCTGCTTTTGTGTGCCTGCTGTTAATGCATTGATGGGGAAAAGCATATTTCTCTATAATAGCCATCTGATGTTTACATATTTCACCCCAACTTCCCTCAAAACAAGAACAGATCCCTATATCTATGTTGACAGTATATGTATGTGATGAATCATTTGTAACACTAAATGTTGTTTCCCCATCACGGTTATGTGTTCAGATTTAATATTGAATAATTGAATAATCAGGTTCATACCTTCTTAGTAACTGTAAAGTTATTCTTTTATGCGCTGTGTCTATAAGTCTTTGAATGTAGTAATTTTCAAAACAATTTGCAATGTAATCTATCAACTGGTTCAAGTTGAATGCTTTAGTCCGTTCCAAAGGTATGTCTTTCAGAAGTCTAAATATGACTTCTATGCTGTTATTTGTGTCATTTCCACGAGTTAACAGATCATTTCTGAAATACAATGCCCATTGTTCTTTCCGAATTATATTATTTTCAATGTACTTCAGAAAAGTTGGATAATATTGAAAGAGCACTTTAATGTCTTCATATTTTCTTGTAAAGTATTTTATTTCTTTCACATAAACAAGTTCTTTAAAGCTTAAATATAACTTTTGCTGATCTTCTTTTTTTATTTCTGGCTTTTTTAATAGCCATTTCCAACAGGCTTTTAAAACATGAAAAATACATAAGAGCAATTTTGCCTCTGGAAAATATTTTCCAAGAATTCTTCGCTCATTTAAATCATCATCTGTTATGATGATTTTTGGCTGTTGAGTGAAAAGTTTGAAATCATCTAATAAAGTTTCCATGCCTTTATCAAACATATCAGCCTTGAAACTGTTTGTGACTAAACATGCAAGTGGTAGACCGCCAACCGCACCGTAATATGTTGATATAAAGTAAATTCTGTGATTCTGTACATCGCAATTGGCTGTTGCATCTACAAACAGAATTTCAGTTGCACACTTTAGAGTGATTGCTCTTTGCGTAGTTGGAGTACATAAGCTTACAACGTAAGCTTATGTACTTACAACGTAACAAGCTTACAACGTAACAGGTAGATACTTTTGTCTTATGCCCTTGTAATCTGAGTTCTCCTACTCTCTCATTTAATGTTATAAACATACCTGTGCCAGATCTTTCACCATATTTGTGTTGGAAATCTTTTCTCCATAGATTCTGAATATCTTTTTTTGTGGGAAACATATTTCTATCACCACACACATCATAATATTCATTTCCCATTTTTTCCATCATTGTGGTACAATATGTAATATATGCTGTAGAAGGGGTGTGGCCTCTACGAAACAGTTCTTTTATTTTTTCTAATACATCAGGAGAAATTGGTCTGTAAGTCAGTGCTGCAGCTGAAGTTAATGAATGATTATGTTCTCCAGAAAATTCTACAGAGCATGGCCAGTCTTTTTCATACCTAATTGCAGATTTATAAAAAAATTATGTTCCTAAATTGTGAATAAAAATAATTTTTGTAGCAAATAAATCAATTCTTATTTATGTTTATCTGTAATGAATTCTGGAAATGTACTACAATTTAAAAAATTGTAATAATAATAAGTATACTGTAAAAAATGGTTTTAATTATCTGTAGGTATGCATTTTGTAATAATATGAATACTAAAAAAAATTATTTTATCCATAGGGGTGCACTGTGTAATGGAATGTTTTGTTTAGAAATTAAATGTAATATTTCTTATCAGTATGCAATTAAAAATGTCATTTTCATCATGTGTTGGTTAGAAACTGCATTATGTGTGTGTATTTACAGTTTTAAAAATGCAGAAAATTTTTCACAAACAATATAATCAAGATTATGAATTGTATTTCTTGTTATTTGTAACAATTTTTTTACTGTATTTAATAAAAGAAAATAAAACTGTTGGCTTAATATTTCTCATTTTCACTATATAGCATTTCTGAAGTGTAGAAATTTTATTTTGTATGAGATATAAAAATGAATCCCAACTCTGTTTAGAAGTGCACTAATTTTCTATCGATTACTTATAAAAATATTTTCTTCACAAATTTTTTAATTTCTGAATTTCATACTTTAGACTAGAGTAGAACTGAATTTCTAGTTAAGCAACATAATATAAATCTCAACAATTAGATATACAACATAATGTAAATCTGAGAATTTTCATTAGTGGTAAAAATTACCAAGAGATTTTTTAAGATTATAAGTAAATAGAAAATTCCAGAAGGGAGACTATATTTAAACTTCATAATTGTAAGCAAAGAAAAAAAATTGCAAAAAGGAGATAGTGAGGTAGTATTTAACTTTCATAACTATACTGCATGTGCCAAAAAAGAGGTATCCACTTTTGTGAAGGTACAAATAACTCGGATGAGTGTAGTTCATAAAGTGGACTCTGGCGCAATGCCGCTGTCTCTGAATAATTGATGGATACAATTTTCAATTGGGAGGTGAATATGAGAAGTTTGCAGATAGAACTAAGCTCTAGATGCAAGATGGATGATTATCAATCTTAAATGATATAACAGCATATCTGAGTTGGACTGAGATAAAAGAGTATGTCGGTCAATAAGTCCAGTAATGTAACTATTGTTCTTATGCTGATTGGTGGAATTGGTGCACAGTAGTTGGGCTAGAGTAGTCATTCTCAAAATTTTCCTTTGTGGAGCCCTTTTTACAAACAATTTCTGTGATGCAGCACTTTAGGTCTAACCTGTTTCTCGTAAGTTTTTGTCGAGGAATGTTGTTACACGACGAGCAAACTAGCAAGAAGGAAGAGACAATAAGGGATTGTAAAATAATGAGCTATCTAAACAATGTCATAATGTCTATGCAATTAAAAAAAAAGCTAAATTTTTTTTAAAATTTCAGTTATTACCAATATGCAGGCTATGCCCAAAATTTGACCATATATAAAAGACCATTCATAACTCAAACTATTTGTACGATAAGATTTTACATTATTGCTGACAATAATAAAAAGGTCCATAAAATAAATGAATTCTTCCAATTTAATTCTTTGTCCTTCAAAATTTTTATTATTCATAATAGGAGAAAATTCGATGTTACTTTGTTAAATGTTGTGTAACAGTAGGCCAAAATAAAATATAATGTATAAGTGTTAAATTTTGTTTCAAAGCGATACATAGTTCAGAGAAGCCGCAATAATAATTTTTCTTTTTCAGACAAGATTCTGATATACAAAGGTAAAAGCGGTTAAAATTCTGATAAATTTTGGCTTTGGAATGTTTTTGTTATTTATGAAGATGTGGTCTATCAAAACTGCTGTTTGTGCATAATTTAGTATGCTAACATTTTTCTACCAGCAATTCAGAAATTGAATATACACATAGACAAAGGTTTTATAAAGCCAAAATGTAACAATATAATGATAAAGTTAGCAGAAGCTTCAACAGCTTTTGATAAATTGTACATTATTGGTACTTTCTGTTTGTATATACCTACAACAAAGATTCACAAATTTGTGAGAGAAACGTCTCTTTCAGTATCTTTGTCTATTTCAACAATGCATAAAGCAGGAATTTTTTTTGACACCTCTCGTTTTTTTGAACTGGACAAACTTGCCAATATGTATGACCTTGGCACAAAAATTCTAAAAGAAAAAAAATAAAGTAATATCTTAACATTAGCCATATTATGTTCTATGGATGCAGACAGCTAAGTCGAAAATTCTACCAAAGAGCTGTAGCATACAGCCTACAAGTATGCTAAAATATTGAAATTTTCATTGGGGAATTCATTCTATAATGTGCAGTCACACTGCCAAAAATATCTGAAGTAGGTCGGAGGCCTACTCGGAGGTGTTGCTTTATACATATCTGAGTTGATAAAAGAATACTTTCTGTCAATATGGTATGTTGTCTCGCAAATACTTTTTCGCAGCTTTTCCATAGGAGTACAGATAATCACAAAGTACTTAAAATGATTTTATTTACATTAACATGTTCTCAGATTTATGTGTAGCCTTATTTCTACTGCAAATTATGTCACAAAATATTATCACAAATGTGGCCGATCCTTAAGGGACATATCTACCGATCTGAAGTACCCAAAATCGACAGTGGCCTATTTGATTAAGAAGTGGAAGGTGAGCGGTCATTGTCGGAATGTGCCCCGAGTCGGCAGACCGACGAGTGCCGTCCAGAGAAATTCGGAAGAATTGCACCCAACCGATGGCCCTCATCCGCGAGGAGTTTCAACAGGCATCTGGGAGTATTGTTTCAATGAAAACCATCCGTAAGGAAGCCCATCTGCTAGGTTTTCATGGTCCTGCTGCTGCCCATAAGCCTTTGATCACAAAGTCCAACCGCGCTGCTCGGTTAATGTGGTGCAAAGCACATCGAAATTGCACCGTTTGATTAGTACAGCGAAACTGTTTATGCTCTTACTTCATGTTGAGAGTACCTTGATACCCAATTTTAACTTCTAAAGATTTTACATTACTTTAAATTTCAACAATTGGATTTGTGCTTTTATCTTATTTAGTGTGATTTTAATGATTGATGGTTTTAACTTATACAGTTTTATTATTTAAATCTTTTGGATTTTAACTATGAAGATTTTAAATTTAAATTCTAATCACTATGCTGCTCCAGCAGTCCAGCTCTCTGCTTTGGATAGAGTTATTGGTTATTGGCCTGATGTCATCACGCTGCAAGAGCCTTATTATATTGAGGATAAAGTAGCACATATAAGAAAAAAAAGGAAAGTTATCAATGATGTTCATGGCCGAGCGGCAATTATAATTATTAATGAAGAATTGGAATACACCGTGGGGACGATCTCTGACTGTATTGTAGCGATTAATGCTGAATATAAAGATAAAACATTGAGCATAATTTCTGTATACTTTTCTCCATCAGAAGATTTGGGCCTCAATGTACATAGATTAGAAAATATATTTGATAAACTTTTTAAAGATTTTATTACTATGAGGGATTTTAACTCGAAACATTTTAATTGGGGCGCAAGGATTATTGATGAAAGAGGTGCGTTACTTCATGATTTTACTTTACAGTATGATTTTAACTTAATTAATGATTTTAACTCTGAGCCCACATTTTCATCACCAGTGGGAGTCGGGTGGACGGACCTTGTGTTGTGTTCACCAGATTCTCAATTTGATTCAATTAATATGCATATTTTGGAAACAGAATCGTTGAGCGATCATAAATATATAATAGCTGAAATGGAACAGTTTCTAATTGATGGAAAGGATGTTTATTTTTATAGTTAAAAGTACATGGAGAGTGAAGAAAATGATTAATAGTTTGAAGGAAGAGGTTATTATATTTGAAAATAGAATTATTGGATATAAGACTAATAAGGACTTTAATCAAATTATTGAAGAATTGGAAAATACTATAGTGAATAACATGAATTTATATTTGAAAGTAAAAGCTAAAAATCAAAAGAACTATGAAACAAATTGGTGGAATGAAAAACTCACAACAATAAGAAGAAGAGTTAGATCACTCTGAAAGAGTTTTCAAGTTAATGGTATCAGCGATGTTTAAAACCCGTTCAACAAGCTAAGCTTCGGAGGTACTGTTTCATGAGGAAAGATAATCTTGCAGGTGAGCATGTGAGCGGCGGTGTCGGCCTCCTAACTTCACTTGACTATCCCTCTAGTCCGATATCTTTAAGTACACGCCTCCAAGCTGTTGCCATCCAAGTAAATATACACAGCTTACTTACAGTCTGTTCTGTTTATTTGCCCCCAAATCATCATGTCACTCAACTGGAATTAGACGACCTAGTAAAGCAGCTGCCTGAACCCTTTATCATCATAGGGGATTTAAATGGACATAGTCCACTTTGGGGAGGTAGGGATAGAAACTCGCAAGGCAGACAAATTGAGCAAATGATTGAAGACCATTGCCTTTGTGTACTGAATAACGGACAGAACACCTACTTCCATGAACCTACCAGGAGTTTTCACGCCTTAGATCTTGCTATCTGTGTTCTCCATCTCTTTTGCCTTTCTCCACATTTAGTGTTGGAAATTATCCTTACAATAGTGACCATTTTCCGATTCTGGTATCTATCACAGGAGATGGAAAAAATCCCATGTCAAGAGTTCCCCATTTCATACTTCCTAGGCCCCTCAGGGGCTCACTTTTGTGAGTACGGGTGTGGCAATCCCGAGGTACCCTAGCCCTTCAGGGGATCATCTTCTTGATGAGACGGGTGTCACGATCCTGGAGCCCCAGTGATCTATCCTCTTTTCCGTCTCCTCTCCTCTGAGCTGAAGCTTTCTTCCTTCCTTTCTCCCTTGTGGTTTTCCTCTTCGGAGGTTGGGGCTCGTCATGAGAGACTAGAACAGCCCTTGTCTCTAGTTTTCGAATGACGAGAAAACTGCCCGCGTGTTTGCCGTGCGTGGAGACCCGTGTCGCTGGAAAGGAGGGTCCTGGTAGTTGAGGGGCGAGGTACTGTCCCCAACACACTGCTTTGGCCTCTGCTTCAGCTAAACGGGTGGCACCTTGTCGTCCTCACGGGTGTCAATCGGCTGGTCACTAGTCCTTGTGTCAGTGGCTTGGGGATAAGCTCTCGGGAGTTCCTGCTTTCGGGAAAGCCGACTGTGGGGCTTCAGTTTGCGTATAGGTCTGACTAGCCCTAACACAGGAATCTGTGTTCCCTTGTTGGGCTCCGTGGTGGGTGGGGCGGTCGGACCCGAATCTTTAATCTTTTCAATATGGCATCTCATAAAATATATGTTATTAGTCACCCAGAATCTAGTCCTGTCCTTTCAAATGCCAATGCTCCTGAAACGCCAACTGTGAAAAAAGTACGTACTGAAACAGATGTGTATAGTCCTAATAATTGTCCACGTTTTCTTTTGATCTCAAGTCCTTCTGGCGAAATGCAAAAGATGTCTCCCTTTCTAATAAATAAATATATACATTCATCAATAGGTGAGCCAAGAAACATAAAGCGTCTTCGGTCTGGAGATTTGCTAATTGACACAACGTCAGCTGTACAATCTGCCTCCCTCCTTAAATTAACCAAGCTCGGGCAAATTGATGTCACTGTATCAGCACACAAAACACTAAACTATTCTAGAGGCGTAATCTCGGAATTCGACCTTCTGTCTGTTTCCGAAGAAGAGTTCGTTTCCGAGCTAGCCGACCAAAACGTCTGTGCTGCAAGGCGGATCAAGATGCGTAAGGAAGGTCAGTTGATAGACACAAAACATGTGATCCTGACCTTCAAATCGCCAGATCTGCCTAAGAATATCAAGGCTGGATACCTCAATTGCCCTGTACGCCCATATATTCCAAACCCGATGCGATGTTTCCAGTGCCAGCGCTTTGGTCACTCTAAGATCTCTTGCCGTGGCAAACTCACCTGTGCACGTTGTGCTATGGTTGGCCACGATAGTGACACATGTACTGCTGCCCCACTGTGTATAAACTGCAAAGGCGAACATCCAGCGTTTTCTCGTTCGTGCCCCAAATGGAAATTAGAAAGGGAAATACAAACAACAAAAGTCAACAAAAACATATCATATGCCGAAGCCAGAAGGCTAGTTCAAAGCACACAGATCAGACCAAACATTTCTTTTGCTAATGCTGTTAAGTCAACGAGATCTTTTGCAACACAAACATCAGTCAGTACCCAAACCTACCCAAATAAATCTCAGGATACTACAAGCAGGCAGAGAATCGAAAAACCGACACACTCCGTTCAAAAAAA
>KK116497.1:28227-39808 GCA_000611955.2 Stegodyphus mimosarum
TCCTCCTTGGGAACAGGCAGGAATCCAGATTCTTGAAATTTTCCCCCATCACACGAAAAGAAACACTAATGATATTATCTACACCCAACTTTTTGCTGATCACAGGTATAAATATCAAGAATATGTTCCAATATACACAGATGGTTCGAAGTCAACTTGTCATGTCGGGACGGCATTTGTAATTGGTGACCATGTAGAAGGCAGAAGCTTGCACCACGCTTCCTCAGTCTTAACAGCTGAACTTACCGCAATATATCATTCACTTTTGTACGTATCAAAGCGACTGCAAAAGAAGTTTATAGTTTATTCAGATTCTTACAGCGCGCTAAAAGTTTTAGAAGCTTTTTCTAACACCCTTAATCCGGTAGTTTTTGATATCCTAAAACTGAACTTAAACCTAACAAGGCGCGGATTTGAAATTCTTTATTGCTGGGTTCCCGGGCATACCGGTATAAAAGGTAATGAGCGGGCAGACGTCGTCGCAAAATCAGCTGTTGAAATATCCAGTCGCCTCATCCCTATCACAGACATTAGCAGTTTTATCAAACAAAAGATATTGGGAAAATGGCAGCAGTTTTGGGATGTTCAGTCTTTTAACAAATTAAAGAGCGTGAAACCTAAAATCGAACTTTGGCATTTTACTGGAAGACGTAAGGAGGAAGTTGTTCTGACTAGACTCAGAATCGGTCACACCAGAATGACCCATAACTATCTTTTGAATGCTGAAAATGAACCCCTGTGCACAAAATGTGGTGTATGTTTAACGGTCCTTCACCTTTTAATTGAATGTCCATCTTTTAATAGTACTCGTCAGAAATATTTTAACAGCTGTGACTTACCTCTCGACCATTTAATTGGAAGAGAGGTTAATCGTAACTTATTTTACTATTTAAAAGACATTGGTGTTTATCACCTCATCTAAACTGATTTTAATTTTGTATGTTAGTTTCAAGACTTGTGATTTTAACTGATTTTATATGACCTCATCCACTGGATTTTGTACATTCTTTTACCTACTTGTTTAATTCATCCTATTTTAATTTCATTGTCTATATCACTTTTTATCTCATCACCTTGTGTTTGGCGCAGTATAATCATCTCTGGTTTTGCGCCAAAAATTTCACCCACCACCACCACCATACTTCCTAGGGCAGCCTGGGAACTCTTCTCATCTCTCACAGAGATCACAGAAGAGATGGTAAAAGATGTGCCAATCGACGATGCTGTGAAAGTAGTCACGGATATCATTATTCAAGCCGCTACTGTTTCTATCCCAAAAACATCAACAAAGCCATGGTGGAACCGTGAGTGCCAAGATATACTGAAACAACAGAGAAAAGCGTGGGGATTATTTCATAAACACCCTACTCTGTCAAACCTTATTGCCTTCAAAAAAGCTAAAGCAGTCGCAAAAAGAGTGAGGCGGAAAAGCCAGAGAGATTCGTGGATGTCCTATGTGTCTGGAATAACATCTTCTATATCAAACAAACAAGTGTGTGAAAGAGTTAGAAAAGCATGTGGACTGTACAAAGACCACACACTCTCCTTTCTGGAAAAAGATGGTCGAGTGATCAGTGCGTCAGAAGAAATTGCGAACGTGATTGGGGAAAATTTTGCTGCTGTTTCTGGTGACAGCAACTACCCGACGGCATTTCTGTCTCTGAAACGAAACTCTGAAAAAAATTTCACCCCCCCCTCCGAGCCATATAACGCGGAATTTACAATTTCTGAGCTAAGAACAGCTTTAATGCAGACACATAGATCTAGCCCGGGTTTAGATGGTATGAATTATGAAATGCTGAGGCATCTTCCCTGTAAGTCATTGGACAGCCCTTCTCACCCTTTACAACAGAGTTTGGAAGGAGCAAAATTTTCCCAGTGCATGGAAGAGAGTTGTTGTCATTCTCATAGCCAAGCCAGGGAAAAACCCAAAGAATCCCTCGAACTATCGGCCCATTGCTCTTACGAGCTGTATTTGCAAACTTTTTGAAAAAACGGTAAACTGCCGCCTAGTCTATTATCTAGAAAAAAACAACATAATCTCCCCTTATCAGAGCGGTTTCAGAAAACGAAGGATGACGATAGATAATATGCTCTTATTGGAGACATCTATTCGTAAAGCCTTCGTAAAACGAAACCATCTTGTTGCTGTTTTCTTTGACATCGAAAAGGCCTACGATAAGGCGTGGAGATATGGTATTTTACAGTATCTTCATGCTAGTGGCTTGCGTGGCAACCTACCTATTTTCATCCAGAACTTTTTAAAGGCAAGAACTTTTCAAGTAAGGATTGGCTCTTTTTTGTCAAATAATTTTGAACAAAAAGAGGGTGTGCCTCAAGGCTGCGTTTTAAGTGTGACTTTGTTTAATTTAAAAATGAATTCTGTTTTAAGTGAACTTCCCCCTACAGTTTCAGGATCACTGTACGTTGATGATCTCCAGATAAATTGCTATGGTGCAGATATAAGGTATACTGAAAGAAACTTGCAGATTGCCATTAACAGAATTCAAAAATGGTCTGAAAAACAAGGATTTGTGTTTTCAAAAGAGAAGACGGTTTGTGTGCACTTTTGTAAAAAGCGAGGTCTTCATCCTGAGCCCCAGTTGTATCTTTCTGGATCAGAAATTCCTGTTTCATCAGAAGTAAAGTTCTTAGGAGTGATGTTCGACCGAAAACTAACCTTCCTTCCGCATGTTCAATATTTGCGAGAAAAATGTTTCAAATCTCTAAGTCTATTAAAAGTCTTGGCAAATACCTCCTGGGTGCAGAGCGTTGCTCTTCACTTCGTATTTATAGAGCGCTCCTTCGATCTAGATTAGACTATGGCTCAGTTGTTTATGGATCCGCACGGCCTTCAACTCTGTTAAAACTAAATCCTATTCAGCATCAGGCTCTGAGAATTTGTTCTGGAGCTTTCAGGACATCTCCTATCCAAAGTCTGTATGTTGATTGTTACGAACCAGCTCTTGAGTTAATGCGTCAACAGTTGTCTCTGCAGCAGTATTTCTTTATTAATTCACAAATTAATCATGCTCTCCAGATCTGTAAACTTGATGAGAATTATAAACTTCTATCTTCTGCACGTCCTCATAACGTTCTCCCATTTTTCGAAAGATGCGAATCACTGTTAAAAAGTTATTGCTTATCAGACGTGAAGGTGCAGTCAGTAAAGCATCTAGAAATCCCACCGTGGGATCACCCACAAATTGAGCTTCTGGACGTATTTCAACACTTTGAAAAGAGAGACACAAATGAAAAAATATACAGGCAATTGTTTTTAGAACACAGGGACGAATACAGAGCTTTTGTTCCCATATATACAGACGGGTCAAAATCAGCTAATCATGTAGGAGCATCGTTCGCAATACATAATGGCTGTTCAATATTTAGCGCTGAATTGACTGCTCTGTACTCTGCACTAACTTTTATCTCAAAACAATTCCAGAAAGAATTCATAATTTATTCCGACTCATTAAGTGGCCTAAAATCATTAGTGAATTTCACTGATAACCGAAATCCTTTGCTGGCTGACATTTTAAGTTTACACCGAAAATTAAAAAGGTGTGAATATGAGATCTTTTACTGCTGGGTACCTGGCCATGTAGGCATAAAAGGGAATGAGCTGGCAGACGAAACAGCAAAGTCTGCAACTGTTTTATTGAACGAGTTTGTCCCTTACAGTGATATCAAAACTGCCATCAAACAAGAAATATTAAATAAAAGGCAATTATTTTGGGATGGTTTGTTGTCAAATAAGCTGAGGAATGTAAAAAGTAAAGTAGAAAACTGCGAGACCACTAGAAATCGTAGGGAAGAAGTTTTGCTTACTCGTTTAAGAATTGGTCACTCACGAGTCACGCAGTTATCTTTTAAAGGCGGAGAGTGAGCCTCTTTGTTCAAGCTGTAGTAGTGTTTTGTCCGTGCGTCATTTTTTAATAGAATGTCCTGGTTTTAACCAACTTCGTTTAAAGTATTTTAGCTACTGTGACTTGCCTCTTGACCGTATTATCGGCAAAAAGGTGAAAGATAATTTGTTTGATTATCTAAAAGAGACGGGTTTTTATTGTTTAATTTGACTTCTTTTTAATGTTGTTACTTGGAATTTTAATGCTGTAATTTTAATGTATCATACTTTGTGTTTTTTATTCATATTTCATAAGAATTCATCATTTTCTCTCATCGTTCGTTTTAAAAGTGCCATAAAATTTTAAATTTGTTCTTGTTTGTATGTTGTGTTTGTGAAACTTTTTTTTACATGTTTTTCGGCGCACATAACCTTAAAGGATTTGCGCCAGGAAATCCATTACCATTACCATTACCACCATGGTTTCGAATACTTCAGCATCTTTCCTGTTGTTCTAGGAATGGAAAGTACAGCTGATTGTATAATAGTATTAGTTACTGCTTCAACTGCATCATCGAGAGACACATCTTCTACCATGTTCTCTGTGAGATCTGCAGTGGAAGAGAAGAGTTCCCAGTCTGCCCTATCAAGTATGAACCGAGGGGATCTCGACATGGGGTTTGCTCCTCTTCGTGCAAGCGATACAAAAATGGGATAATGATCGCTGTTGTAAAGATCGTTTCCCACACTAAAAGTGCAAAATGGCAACAGATGTGGTGAACAGATGGCAAGATCGAGAGCATGAAAAGTCCTTGAAGGCTCATGGAAGTATGTACTCTGCCCATTATTCAGAAGACAAAGGCTATGATCTCCGATCATCTGCTCAATTTGTCTTCCTCGGAAATTTGTGTCTACTTCCCCAGAGCAGACTATGGCCATTAAAATCCCCTATTATGATAAATGGTGCAGGCAGCTGCTCTATAAGATCATTTAAGTCCTGCTGATCAATGTGCTCATTTGGAGGCAAATACAGAGAAACAACTGAAACAACAATGTTCAAATTTATTTCGGTAGTGACAACTTGGAGGGATGACGTCAAAGGATGTGCATTTGATGGATAGTCCAGTGAGCTGAGGAGACCTACAAGATTTTCTTTCCTGAGCAATGAGAACCTCCGAAGTTTTGCTTGCTGTTCTGCTTTTAGATTAGTTTCCTGTATTGCTAAGCACACAGGATCATAGTAATTGATTATAGCTTTGATGTCTAGCAAATTTCGGTGGAAACCGCGACAGTTCCATGAGATGAGGGTGGCCATTATGATTTTTGTTTGCTCTTTCTGTGCTGCTTTTTAGTTTTTCGTGGGAGGAGATGCCTGGGAACTTCTAGACCCTCTTCTATTTTCATACTGTTTGAATCCACAGATTCAGAAATCATCCCATCAAAAGAGCTATTGCTGGGGCTTCTATTTTTATCAATTGTTTTCTTAACGACATCTTTTGGCTTACTTTGGATTACTGTGTCTTTTTTTTTGTACAGTATGTGTGGGGTTGTCTTGTCTTTTCTCTGGTTGCTTGTTTCGTGAAGTATATTGGTTTCGTGAAGTTGGTATTTATTTCGTGAAGGCTGCGTAACGAGTGATGTTTGGGTGGCAACTGTACGAGAAGATTTAACAGCAGTTGCGTAAGATGTATTTTGCCGCAGCTGTGTGCTTTTGACTAGTCTTCTGGCTTTAGCATATGAGATGTTCCTAGTAACTTTAGTTGCCTGAACTTCTTTTTCCGATTTCCACTTTGGACATGAACGAGAAAATGCTGGGTGGTTACCTTTGCAATTAATGCGCAATGGCGCAGAGCAGCAGTTTTCACTATCGTGACCAACCAATGAGCATCGAGAGCACGTCAGGTTGCCACGACAGGATATCTTGGAATGGCCGAACGCTGACATTGGAAGCATCGCATCGGGTTTAGGATATATGATCTTACGGGACAGTTAAGATACCCAGCCTTTATATTCTTCGGCAGATCAGGCGAGTTGAAGGTCAGGATCACGTGTTTGTTGTCTATCAACTGACCCTCCTTACGCATCTTGATCCGCTTAGCAGCACAAACCCTTTGGTCAGCTAGCTCGGAAACGAACTCTTCTTCTGAAACAACAGATAACCTCTACAGAAGTTGAGTGTTTTGTGTTCTGACACATATATCGGTACTTGTCCAAGTTTGGTTTGACGTGAAAGTGAAGCAGACTGGATGGCCGAAACGGTATCAATAAGCAGGTCACCAGAACGGAGACGCTTTATGTTCCGTGGCTCAGCAACGCATGAATGAAAGTACTTGCTTATTAAAAAGGGAGACATCTTTTGTAATTCACCAGAAGGACTAGAAACAACAAGAAAGCGAGGACAATTAGTTTCTTCGGCATCTGCATCGGTACGTGCTTTTTTATTAGTTGACGTTATAGGCGGATTGGGATTGAAAACGACAGGGCTACATTCGGGATGATTTATTACATAAATTTTGTGAGTTTCCATAATGAAGAGAAAAAGATTCGGGTCCGACCGCCCCACCCACCACGGAACCCAACAAGGGAACACAGATTCCTCTGTTAGGGCTAGCATAACATTTCGCAAACTGAAGCCCCACATTCGGCTTTCCCGAAAGCAGGAACTCCCGAGAGCTTATCCCCAAGCCACTGACACAAGCACTAGTGACCAGCCGATTGACACCCGTGAGGACAACAAGGCGCCTCCCGTTTAGCTGAAGCAGAGGCCAAAGCAGTGTGTTGGGGAAAGTACCTCGCCCCTCAACTATCAGGACCCTCCTTTCCAGCGACACGGGTCTCCACGCACGGCAAACACGTGGGCCGTTTTCTCGTCATTCGAAAACTAGAGACAGGGCTTCTCCAGTCTCTCATTACGAGCCCCAACCTCCGAAGAGGAAAACCACAAGGGAGAAAGGAAGGAAGAAAGCTTCAGGTCAGAGGAGAGGAGACGGAAAAGAGGATAGATCACTGGGGCTCCAGGATCGTGACACCCGTCTCATCAAGAAGATGATCCCCTGAAGGGCTAGGGTACCTCGGGATTGCCACACCCGTACTCACAAAAGTGAGCCCCTGAGGGGAATGGACTGGCAGGATAAAAAGGCATACTTTCTAAAATATGTGACAGACATTATTGTCAAAAAAAAATTTCGGTCACAGAAAATATATGGATGAAACCCCGTTAGCTTTCGACTCTCCTGCAAACAGAACTGTTGATGAAACTGGTGCTAAAACTGTATCGGTGCTTACGACGGGGCATAAAAGAACGTCATTTACACGTGTCTTAGCTTGTGCCGCAAACGGTTACAAGTTAAGGCCGATGATCATTTTTATACGAAAGACTATTCCGAAAGAAGATTTTCCTAATGACAATTATTTGTGCAAACGAGAACGGCTGGATGTACGAAACATTCATGCATGAGTAGCTACAAAAAGTTTCTCAGTGTCGTAAGGGATCTTTTTTCCAACCAAAATGGTTATGGATAATGGATTCCATGCGTGCTCATTTACTTCAGTCAGTGGAAACCAGATGTCAAAAATTGTCTACAATCGTAGCAGTAATTCCTGGTGGTTTGACAAAAATCCTACAACAATTACATTTGTCAGGAAATAAATCCTTCAAAGCTGAAGTCCGAAAGAGGTCGGTGTTGGATGAGTGAAGGATTGCATACGTATACCAAAAGCGGTAAAATGCGTAGAGCATCTTATGAAGGTAAAAACATCGTCAATAATAGCAGGGTTCAAAGAAATCGGTAAAAACATCGCTAATAATAGCAGGGTTCAAAGAAGCTGAAATTATATCCTTAGATAAAGAGAATGTAAACCAAGAGGATGAATGTGACGATGTGAAAGACTTGGACTTAGATCAGGATTTACTAAACAGAGTTGCCACTCAAACAGGAGAATGAAATTCCCTGACTTTTCCAGGTTTTAAAGGCGTGTTTTAAGAAAATTCCAGTCTATCCGCGTAATGCACTTTGGCTGTGCTAAGAGGTTAATTAATCATGGTATCACTTTAAAACATAAAATTTGCCAATTATATATGACATATATATTATCCCCAAAGATTACTATAACTATAATGAGTTGTTTTCTCTACTGAAGAACTGAGATCAGAGTCTTTTTTTTAACTGAGATTTTGTAGCTAAACGAAAGAAAGAAATCTATTTAATATTTTTTAATAAATTCAGGTATTTTTTATTTATTTAGCTGAATATATAAGGAAAAAATGTGTGCATTGAATTTTGTGATGTTATGTCATCATATTGCTAGAATTAGTTTCAGGATTATGCCAGGGAATTTTCCTGAAATTTGAAAGCATTATTTACTAATAATAAATAAATTTAGGGGGAAAGAAGCAACATTAAATTATATGAATAACATTAAAATAATTAAAAAACTTAATTACAATAATCAACGATATTTTGGAGAAAGCAGTTATATTAAATTATTAGCCTAGATGACTCATTACTATTTTTTTATTTATTTTACTGCAAAATGACAAATAAGGCATTTATTAAACAGAAAAAATAATGCTTAAAAGATTTTGCAGTAAAATCCTAGTATACGCTACGGCCTTGGCACAATTTTGAAAATTGCCGCTACACCGAAATGGCCAGTTTACTGCTCTTCATAATGTCGCCAAACACCATGTGTACCGTACACAGAGGCTATTCTAACCTCCATATAGGATTAAAGAGATTTTGTTTTCCACAAGAATACTTATTTTCTTTAGTTCAACATGCACTGCACATGCACATACGCATGCGAGTCTCGAGGGTGCTGGGAACCAAAGTTACTGCAGAATTACTTTGTCTTTCTAAAAGACAATCTGTTCAGAGCTCCAAAAATTGGCTCTATGCCAGCTACCCGAGTGACGCTAACCCGAGCCAAAAAAGTGATCGCTTCCAACGTTGGTGCAAAACTCGCTTTTTTTCGGCGATCGCTGTATGAAATTCCCTGACTTTTCCAGATTTACACTAAAATATTTGAATTCCCTGACTCTTTTGGTCAATTTTCGAATTCCCTCACTTTTCCCCGTTTTCCGGTAGCGTGGCAACCCTAACTAAATCTTTTTATTTCAGATAGTGTAGAATCAGATTTTGAAGGCTTCATATGATGTATAGTTTGCTGTAATTCCTTTTGTAAGTAAAATTTAAAATTTCCTTTTGTCATCCAAATTTAATATTTCGTTGTTGCAACATTTTTGATAACATAGTCTGAGTATTACAAATATGGACTTCTTTACTGGGTAAATATAAGAATATACGTGAAGGTAAATATATTTTCAACATTTCTGACCTTTAATTTATTTTTTTATTTTAACCTTTTCAGGTCCCCGAAGTTTGCATGGGCTTAGAAACATGCGATAAAGTGGAGGACGAATTAAGGACACTGTTAGGAAAAAGTAATTAAGAGTAAAACATTTTTGCCATATGCTGGAATATATTTATATTATTAATATGAGCATGTTTAGTGTCATTTTCTTTTTATTCAACTCAATACAAGCACTTTTATTGAAATAGCTTTAGGTGAATCCAAAGCATGATTGTGTTCTCATTTTAAAACTCTATGGCTTCTTGGCAATCAGTTAGCAGATCTTTGAATTTAAATTTATTCAATACTGGATATTATGAATGCTTGTGAAATAGATTCATAATTAACAGGAATGACATTAGTAACCATTTTGATGGGAGAAAAAACATCTGCTAGTCAATTTTTTGCACCATTCACGTGTTGACTATCAGTAGTGAACTGACCTATAAAATTAAGTTGATTACCATATATACCCTCGTATAAATTGACAATTTTAAGAAAAAAAATCAAACTCTGAAGTAGGTGGTCGGTCGACTTATATGCAGAACCTTTAAAAACAAAAATCCTCACCGAACCTGATTATTAAATATATCCTTCATACAGAAAAAACGCAAAATTTTTATTTACTATTTTTATAGAGGCAGACACGACTACACCTGCCTCGCAATAACGAACTGTGACGTATTTCCCCTTCAGCATGAATCGATTTTTCTTGTCATTCTGCTAGACACAGTTTGGGTACAAGTACTTGTTTGATAGTTTTTTGAAAATGGCACCTAAACGGCACCAACGAGATATATACTGGTAGCATGGCCAACTAAACTCAAGGCCTGCTAGTGTGAAGATTCTTTTGTGTTTTCGGTAGCCTCCGTGAAACTCCTACTCACCACAAGATGGCGCTACTATTCTGCTGCACTTTGCAATGTTTACAATGAGCAGAAATCTATTAGAAACGAATTCTGTGTTGTTATATGCAAAATTTAAAAACGATTAATCCGTTAAAGTCAGAAATTGTACCTTCCTATTTAACAAAAATGTTTTTATTGAGAAAGAAAGTATGAAATTTCAAGTTATCCCACTTTTGTTTCATATATAAACAACACTAGCTACTTTACTTCCTGCTTGCACCTAAAAAATATACGCTATTCTGAATTGTACTTATTACAGCTATTTAATATAATTTAAAGTTGATTTAGAGCATAAGTTTTATTTTTCAATTATTTATATAGTAAGAAATTAGCGAATAGCTTCAGAACATATAACATATTTCTGTCAGTTGTCCTGTGCCTAAAAATTTTCTAACATCTATTACATATGTAATTAACCTATTAATGCATCATGATCTAAAACTGTATTTCTGTTTCTAATACATAAGAGATAAAGCATTACTAAAAGAGATTTAATTTTAGGAACTTAAGTTTTCTTTTTTAAATTTATTATCAAATCAACTGTGTCTAGGAAATCTTAAGCAATAAAAGTTTAAATACTGAGCATTAAATACAGATATGCAAAATAAAGGCTAAAATTGGTAAGCAAAAAAGGCAACCTTAGTTTAGCACATACTTTGAATAAAATTCTAGTTGCTTTTTTGCCTAGTTTTAATTGCCTAATATGTTTGTCTTTCAATCACTACTGTATTTTGGATTTGATTGGGGTTAATATTAAAAATTTAGAAATTAAATTTATTGTATTTCAGCAGTTTACATCAGCAGTTTTTATGTATATGTTATATCATTTCATATTTGATGTTCAGTTTGTTGTAAATTGAAATGTACATTTTTTTAATCATTTAATTTTTGCCTTTCAATAAATTTTTCAGAAAAAGAAACAATATATATATCGGTAAATTCGTTTTAATCGACAGTTTCATCCAATTATCTTTGATTATTCTTGTAAAGTAATCCAAAATAAGGAAATAAATAAGAACACTGAAAGAAACTAATAAATTGATAGAAATATAAAAGCTTAACCTACAGATAATTTTAACATATGTAGCGGCTATGATTCGAAAAGCGCGCCATTTTCTCAATTTTATTTCTTTCTATATTTATCAGACCGTGAGAAGAATCACGTGAAATGATGTAATAAAATTATTACTTTCAGTTTATCACAAAAGTTTCTGCTAACAAAAAAGTAAAAAAAAATTATATATATATATATACACAGTCCAGTCACATTAATGTGACCACCACGTACTTTCCATGTCAGAGTTAAAAAACCAATCACAGAAGGCAGGTGGCAGCACAGTGCAGTTGAGCGTATATAAAGGGTGTGTGAGGGCTTCGGAAAACATTTCAATCGTTGGCGTAATGCAGAAACGAAGCGATTTATCCGACTTCCAAAAGGGCATGATCATTGGCTTTCGGGCCAAGGGTGGAAGCATTT
>KK116498.1:0-13308 GCA_000611955.2 Stegodyphus mimosarum
ATTGAATAGTAGCACACGCATGTGCTTATAGCTACCTATGTAACTTAGCTAAGAGCGAGCAACTATATGCTCTTATATCAAGACAATCTGCATACATACTAATGAGCAAAAACGGAACATCTTTAGGGTTACACTAAAGCCAAACTGTGCTTGGCGTAAAACAACGCTGCCAAGCAATACTCTTTTCAGACACCGAACAGATGCGATCACCCAAATGCTGTTCCAGGACCCTTTAACAAACCTCGCTATATGTGGAGGTGCACCA
Source organism: Stegodyphus mimosarum (assembly GCA_000611955.2). Classification (NCBI taxonomy): domain Eukaryota; kingdom Metazoa; phylum Arthropoda; class Arachnida; order Araneae; family Eresidae; genus Stegodyphus; species Stegodyphus mimosarum. The sequence goes on from KK116498.1 coordinate 266, forward strand.
TCTATGCAATGCCGGTAGTAGCGTTCATTCTATTTTGATAATACATTTTTATCAATTTAACACGAACTTTCCCAGGAAGAGTAATTTCGTCGCCATGTGCGAGTTCCCGAATCACGGCTTCGGGTACCCGCCTGGCATTTTATGGGTTTCTTACACTAAATATCTGGCGATCGGCGTTCTGTGATTGATATCTTGCCTCTGTTATATGCAAATTTTTTGCGTGCTCCCAGATCGTGTGTCGTTGGCCGGTTTTCAGAACTCTTTTTGTGTACGCATAACCCGTACGTTTTTGGACATATCGTTACCATTCCAAGGCTATTTAATGTTTTCGCACGCGCTGAACATTTTGCGGCCGGAAAAAGTTAGCGTTGCATTCGATATTTTCGAGTTTCTGTAACTATAACCTTAACCGTGAGCGCCCCTGTGTTGCCATTCACAGACTCTCGAGAGCATACTTTCGAATAACTATATTTGCAATCTCATCTCGATTGGTTAACGGAACGGACGCTAGAAGTGCAGATTTTGGCAAAGGTTCTTTATGACCACCCTGTATATGAATGTAATGATGCAGAAAAGCTCAGTTCATAGATACTAATCTATATCAAAAGCAAACTTGTCAGCCGAAGCAGATTTAATAATCATGTTTAATTGACTTTTGCAGCCACAAATAACTTGGCCCATTTATTATGCCTGTTTAAAATACTTGTAAATTTAATAGTTTCGCAGTAAGAAGAGAAGTTATAGTCTAGTTAGGTCGAGGAGCAGAAGCACAGTGGGATTCCTGCAGGACAAAATTTTAATTCAGAATGTATTAGTTTCACTTTCAATACATCTTGATTAGATAATTAATAATGCTCTAAAATTATTGTTGGCTGTTTCGAGTTTTAGTTTGCAAAAGGATCGCAAGGATTATGTAAAAATATCATATGATATGGTTTAACCTGGAAATGACGCAGCCCAGAAAGTTTATTATAAGCAATTACTATTTTTATAACAGAAAAGGAAAAAATTCAAATTAAAACGAAGAGGTAAGAGGATATTCTAAATTTAATTTAGAACTTTAATCACAATATATATGTTGTGACAACTGAAAGTTCAGTAAGACATTTTGAAATAGACAATGGCTTTTCACTTAACTTTATAAGTCTCAGATTAGAACTTGAAGTATGCATATTAACTAGTGTTGCAGGTAAAAAACTGCTAGATGCAAGAGTGATTCATGGATTGTAAAGGATTTTGGTAAGCTGTCCATTTATTTTAATAAATTATTCCTAATATCTTTATCAATAGCATCTTCAGAGGAATTATCTGACCCAGAACCTATATATATATATATATTTGTACAATGAAAATAAACTATATTTCACAGTTTCAGCAGTATTTGATCTCTCAATATTCAAGTATGCTCTACATTCTGTCATACTATTCATATAAATAAATGAACTTTCAGCAACGGGTACATGAATGTAAGTTAAAATAATAATTTTTTTTTTTTAATACGGGGTATTTCTGTTTTCTATCTTCTTTTAGCCTGAATACTTCAGCCAAAACTTCCCAATATCATATATATATATATTTTTCTATTTCTATATAACACAAACAGCAAACATAACTTTCCTACATCAGATATAAGAAAAATCAGTTTGCTCATATGAGATATTTGATCTCTCACGGAACTGCATATAACCTAAATTTTTATAGTTTATGAATAATATATTTGTTCTAAAACCAAATTTGAGGATCATAATGATCTACATTTCATAAATCCAGAAACTACAGATTTGAAAAAGCAAAAAATTCGAAACACTATCACCCCTGCAATATCAAGTGTCAGAAACACAAAATAATAATTTTGAATGAAAATCACAACACTACAATAATTCGCTGGATACCCTTAAATCAATATGAGATATACAGGGAAGTTAAAAAAAAAGAATAGAGGAATTGTTGCACATAGCTGCACAGCAATCAACACAGTCAATTAAATTAGTTCTTTCATGATCATGCGAATCTTCTTGCAGTGAATATGGAATCACTCAAACCAATTCTTTCGTTATTTAAATATAAAAATATTGATAATACCATGAAATATTTTAAATCACTAAAAACTCTGCAAGCGTCATGAAATTTTATTAGACTGAAAGTGGGTTTTTTTTGGGGGGGATGGGGGTGTAATTTCACAAATGTTCAGTGTTTTACTTTAACTGATATAGCAGATACCTATTCAGACTATACACTTCTTGCACATATTGCAAAGCTGGTTCGTATCATAAAGGAATAAAGATGATGAAGATGATTGTCCGATTTATTCTCCTAGAAATATACGAGAGTATCACAAAAATAACTCCTAAAAACGGGTATGATGCATAAATGAGGAGATAAAGTGTTTATTTGTTGGCCTTCTCAGTTTTTGGATTTATTTGTGCATCACTTTAATCTGTGGGAGTTTATTGAGCATGCTATCCTTGTGCCTTCACTCCCCAATAATCCATAACCATCTTTTCTCCAGTCAGTCCTGGCTGCCTCCAGGATTTTCAAAACCATATCACTAATGTTGGGGTCAGCAACACAAGTATGGGAAAAAATAAATTATCACAAATGGCTGTCACTTAAGCGTGTCAGTGATCAAGGAGAATTTTATTGGAATATCTGTTTAATGTACTTGACAAAATGTGGCATGTGACTTAACAAAATGCTCAGAATAGAATGAGCAGCATGAGAAAAATAAAGTAATGAGGGTCAAAATAAGTATTACAGTCAAATTGAGAAAACCTAGTGTGAGTTAGATGGAGATGTGTGGATGGAGGATGTAATTGGTTGGCATCAGTCACGTGTGTGATCACCTACCGAAGTGCTGCTTGAAAACTTTAAAAGAGTGAGAATATAAAAACTAATAGGAGACAATTTAAATATCATAAGTGAAAATATGTGTAGCATAAGGTCTGAGATTAAAATCCTCTTCCAAGAGTTCATATTTAAAGCTATCTGCATAATTGACAGTGTCATTTGTTGTTGCTTTGGTATAGAATTTGTTGTTGAGTTGCCCAATAAATATTTTAATGTTCTCTACCTTTAAATCTTTGCATAAATCACAATTATGAATGTACCATTTGGCCCCCATGATTTTTCTCATGAAATTATCTTGAAATGTTTGCAGTTTAATGTAGTCTGAATTTGGGGCAGTGCACCAGGCCAGGGATGCATAAGTGAGAATTGGGCAAAGAATGGTGGTGTAAATACACCTTTTCCTAGCAAGGTCAAGTGTAGATGTTGATGAATGGATGTTATCACGTTTTCTTGACACACCTGTGGCTTTACTGATGGCATTAGACATATGAGGTTTCCATGTGAAAGTGCTGTTTAATCTCACACCTAAGCAGGTCGCTTTAGAATAATTCACTTAGCGAACTTCTCAATTTATAGCAACATATTTTCCTTTCCTTTTCTTCATAGTACACGAGCGAAAAAAAAGGTCATCGTTCATATTTTCAAATAATTTTAACAAAGTATACATACCACATTTGGCATTATCGCTTATAACAAATATACCAAATTTCAAAACCCACTATTATGTAAATTCAAGTATATCTTAGGAAAATTTAATAAAAAAATCTAATTTTTTGCAGGTATGCTTAGAAATACATCTACTTTAAGATGATGGTGAAAAAGTTATAAGTTCTTATTTTTTTTAAATTTATAAAAATACCAATTTTAAAAATAAATAAATAAAAAAGGCCGAATTTTATTTTGAATGACCCTAAATTTCGAAATGTGAAATGAAGCATTAAAAAAACGTTTAATAAATACACTCACGTTTGTGAAAATTGCAACATCAAGAAGGAATCGTCATAATTGAATACAATTTAATACACAGTTGAGTGGTAGTGGTACAAATAAATGATTAAATGTTCAAAGCAAACAAACAAGAACAAGAGATCAGAATCAGTATTTTGTGTGGCCTCCACGCGCCGCAATAAGTGCTGCTACACGACGTGGCATGGAGTTAAACAAAGTTTGAATGTCTGACTGAGGAAGAGCATTCCATATCGTTTGTACGCGTACCCAAAGTTCGTCTGCAGACGCAACAGGACGAGGATCACGAGCAAGACGCCGACCAATGACATCCCACACATGTTCAATTGGCGACATATCCGGGGAACACGCAGGCCAAGGAAGAAGCTGTACCTGCTGCGCTGCAAAGAAGGATTTAACAATCCGAGCAGTATGAGGGCGGGCATTGTCCTGTTGAAATACAGCGCCTGGCAAGCTTTGAAGGAAGGGAACAGCTTCGGGCTGTAGAACTTCACGGATATACCGGTTGCTGTTCAGATTGCCCACAATTCGTAGCAATTGAGATCGTCTATGATATGCTATGGCGCCCCAGACCATAACTCCGGGTGTTCGTCCACTGTGGCGTTCGATAATGCACTCCGGAAGGTGGCGTTCACCGGCATAGCGTCTGACACGAATGCGGCCATCATGGTACCACAAATTAAAGCGGGATTCGTCAGAAAACACGACATGCTGCCAATCAGCACGCCAGTCTCTATGCTGATTGGCCCATTGTAGCCGCAGGCGGCGATGGTCGTGCGTTAGGGGGATCCTGTATAAAGGAGTCCGTGCGCGCAGTCCACACTGCAGCAGACGTCTACGAATTGATGAAGCACACAATGAAACACCTGTAGCTATTGACCACAGTGCTGCCAATTGTCTAGAGGAAGCTGTACGGTCCGTCCGCGCCATGCGGACCAGGTGTCTATCATCGCGAGCTGACGTCACATTTCGGGGTCCACTCCCGGATTTCCGAGTTGTCCGACACTCGTCCGTCCACTGCTTCCAAACGCGCATCACTGTGCTGCTGTTACGCTGCACACGAGAGGCTACTGCACGATACGACAATCCAGCTTCACGAAGGCCGATGATTCTCCCTCGTTCAAACTCTGTAAGTTGTTCAAATCTCGCTCTCTTTCGTCGACGAGGCATAAGTACAGATTGAGTTAACGTTTACCACTAGCAGATAACCACCGATAACCATACACGCCTCGCTACAGCCGTCTATTTATTCGGATCCATCAGCCGTTCAGAGGGCGCTGCTGAGCATACGCATGCACTACGGATTTGCAATTCTAATCATTTGCATATCATGCGCTACTTTGCATTTCCTGAAAATTTCAGCTCACTCGCGTAAGTCCTTCATGGTGTTGCAATTTTCACAAACGTGAGTGTATATACCAAATTCAATTAACATTGAGGAGCTGAAATTTTGAGAGCTAATTTTTAAATAACTACTCGCACGATTTTTACAAAACTTTGCATTTTGGCATAATTTTAGCCATAGAATCGAAATATGTAAAAAAAAAAAATTGGTATGTTATTTCAGAAAAAGTCTGATTTAGTGTGAAAATACCTATGTTAGAACAATGCTATATATAAATCTAATATATATCCCAAGTCACGCTTTCTAGACATGAAAAACACAATTTCAACAATCGATCACATAGAATGGATGATACAGAACTTTTTTTTTGGGGGGGGGGTGCAAGATGTACAATCATCTTCCCAATCAAAACAAAGCACAATGAGGACTTTTCATTCCTCAGTGATTTGAGAGGAAAAAAAAATTCTTCTGATATGAATCAAGCCAGATAACTCTGGAATTTAATTGCAGCTAAACAGTAACCTGCTACAGTTTGGAGCAAATGATGTAACTGATGAAATTTACTCTTGGTTCAACTGTTGTAATAATAAATTTTTAAAAATGCTTTGTAGCAGGTTGCTAGAAAGTATTTTAAAAAGTGTAGTAATTTACAGCAGTCTATTTCAAAAGTTACACCAATTCAAGGCCACATATAATAAAAATTCAAATACTTTTAACATATGCATAATAATTGCATTAAGAAACTGGGATTGCAAGCATTCTGAATTCAGAATTAGCATTATTAAAATGCAATCATTATTATCATTCACTTAAAACTATTTAGGAAAGCTTTTTTTAATTAAAAAAATTTTAACATGTTTTGGCAAAGAACTTGTAGACAGTTCTAAAAGTTATTTTACATTTAAACATGCTTTAGTGTCTATTCTCATTTCCCATCTATTACCCCCTATGAGAATGAATTTTTAGCATTGCATTTTATGTAAATGAGTTAGAAGAAGTATTTAAGGAAAGTTCACCTTACTTCGAGAGAGAGAGAGAGGGTGCTTAGAAGTTCTTAGTGGCAACTTCATTCTTGAATCTACTAGGCTCAGCTATATGTGCCTGTTGAGAATCATCAGCTAGGTTAATTTAAGAGCCACCTGCATTAGGTGTTTATGTCTAGCTTTGGTTAAGTCTGTTTAGTTTAGTATTACATTAGTTTCTTATCCTGATTTAAAACCCCAAGTGGAGGCTTTCATGTAAGCCTGAGAAGGGGGCCATCTGTTATTGAGTGAATAAAAGGGTATTCTAACCCTTCTCAAATCTCTGTAGTAACTAATTGAACTCAGTGATAATTTTCTACTTAGTTCACTAGGTTCATTGACATTATATCTAGGCAAAGTATGGAGGAACATTACAAACTTATAAAAAACGTAATACAACATATTATTAAGGGGGAAAATGAATAAAGAGAATCTAAGAATAATTTATCTTTCAGACAGGAATAAATTGCAGAATGAATACATTTGAATTTGAGGAGATGAAGATGTATTAGTATTTTAATTACATTATTGCTACAATGGAGCTTAATAGTTCTAAAATATTTTGTTATTCTCCATCTTGGCAAGCAGTTTGACTAAAAAAGAAGAATGTTTATTTCTGTAATCTGCTGCAGAATATATCCAACAGTTAAAAGTTTGTCGTTTTAGAAATAAAGCGCTCTGATATAATGAAAAGAACAGCTAATGAACGTTTACACTTTATTGAACTCAGCAAAAATATGCAGATTTAAAAGTCAAATTTATTCTCTATTAGTTTACAACTTCATTGATCCTAAGAAAAATGTACAAAGATCATTTTCAACAATAAACAGTCATTCAAAAATCTGCATTCATAATATAAGAAAATGTGATTGAATGGCAAAACTAAATGTATGCATATATATATGAAACAACATTGCATTTAAAAAAATCTGATTAAAGTATGTAAATAGTGTAACAATTCAAAAGCTTAAAATTTAGTTAACAAATGATTTTAATTTTGAAATGAACATGGGAATGCTTCTCGTGAAAACATTTCAAGTCATTACACATTGATATTTTACATTGATTGCATTTGAATATATAAATAATTTAACACTTTTTTAAAATAATAAAGTTAAAGAGATTTATAACAGAACTAAGAGTAATGTTTATATTAGTATTTTGAACTTTCAAAGATTGAAGAAAGATAAAAGGAAATAAACATTGTCCCACTGAAAAGAAGACAAAACACGACTGCATGAATTGAAGGACACTGTAAAGTATAACTCAAGTTGTTTATGGCATGGCATTTTCATGTGTTTCTAATTTTTCCAGGAACATAATTTTTGTCAATTTGTGGATCTTGAAGAAACATATGAAGGCAGCGTTCATTCTGAGCCAGTGGATGTCCAGCAACCCTTAAAAAATTAAAATATTAGCAATAAAAATTAAAATTAGCAAACTAAAAGACAAACAAAATACAGGTAAAAAAGGCATACAAATTTATGTATGTGGCCCATCAAAATATATATACTAAAGAAATAAAACAGTAAAAAATTAAGAGCATTTACAAATACTTAATGATAGTAATTAAAATGCTTTAAATTTATCTTTATTTAAAAGGTAATTCTAAGTATTTTCGATTGTGAAAGTAAAGATTGGTCACAAAAACAAAGTAAAATGTTACTAAATTGTTGAATAATCCAAACTTAATGCAAAATGCTTTAATAATATTATACTAAACAATTTTATACAGATCTTGAAATGGCAAACTGATGTGATTTTTTTAAAATCAAAGAAGATCTGGAGTCCTCAAGTTTAAAAAAGAAACGTATACTGCGGGAAAAAGAAAGACAGTTCTCTATCTCCCGTTCTACTGGGCTGATTAACAGAATTCAAATTGTATTTTTCATGCATCGAAAGCATGACTTAGGACATAGATTTATATATAACATTGCTCTAATATAGATATTTTTACACAAAACTAGACGTTTTCTGAAATTACATACCAATTTTTTTCCATATTTCGATTCAGCAACTCAATTATGCCTAAATATTAAATTTTGTAAAATCTGGTGAAAAATTTATGAAGAAATTCAAAAATTTACCTAGATGCATTTCCCCCCCAGTTTGCAGCAAGAATAATTCACTTGGCGAACTTCTTAATATATGGCAACCTATTTTCCTTTCCCTTCGATTGTGCAGGAGTGGAAAAAAAGGTCACATTTTAAATAATTTTAACAAAGTGCCTAAACCACATTTGATGCTGTTATCGTTTTCAACAAATATGCAAATTTCAAAATGCGCCAATATATAAATTCACGTATATCTTCGGAATTTTTGAATAAAAAATTAATTTTTTGCAGGTATGCTTAGAAATACACCTACTTGGTATGATGATAAAAATTTAATGGATTATAATTCAAATTTTTTTTTCTAAAAATTTATAAAAACTATTTAAAAATAAATCACAAAAAAGGGCAAATTTTGTTTAGAATGAACTTAAATTTTGAACTGTGTAAGAAGGAATCAAATAAGTTTAATAAAAAAAGAGATATTAATAAATATATATCAAATTCAACTAACATTGAGGAGCTTAAATTTTGAGAGCTCATGTTTTAAAATCTATTTGTGCAATTTTCTCAAAACATGACAGTTTGGCATAATTTGAGTCGCAGAATCGAAATATGGAAAAACGATTGGCATGTCATTTCAGAAAAAATCCGATTTTTTGTCAAAATACCCATGTTAGAACAATGCTACATATAATATATATCTTAAGTCATGCTTTCGAGACATGGAAAACAGAAGTTGAATTTCGTCAATGGGCATAGTAAAACGGGAGATACAGAACTGTCCCCCCTTTTTCTGCACAGTGTACATAACCCTCTCTAAGCAACTCAGAAAGCTCAAGTTGGAGTAAATTAGTAATTATAAATAAGTGGTTTCTTTGGGGACTCAGTTGCTACAGGGCAATACAGACGCACATCTACTAAATAAATTAGCATAGTTTCAGGAAGATATGTATGTACACCTTGCATAAAAAAAGGGGGACAGTTTTATATCTCTCGTTCTACAGCACCAATTTTCAAAATTTAACTTGCATTTTCGATCTCTCAAATGCGTGACTTTCGATATATATTAGATTTATATATAGCATTGACCTAACATACGCATTTTGACACAAAATCGAACTTTCTAAAATAACAAACCATTTTTTTTTTTTTTATATTTCGATTCTACAATTAAATTATGCCGAAGTGCCAAGTTTTGTAAAAATTGCACAAGTAATTTTTAAAAAATTAGCTCTCAAAATTTTAACTCCTCTGTGTTAATCGAATTTGGTATATATTTATTAATATCTCTTTTTGATTAAACTTTTTGGATTTTTCCTTTCACATTTCAAAATTTAGGTTCATTCAAAATAAAATTTAGCTATTTTCATGACTTATTTTTACAATTTGATATTTTCAAATAATTATTATAAACTTTACGAAAAAAATTTTGAATTATAATCTATAAAATTTTTACTATTATCTGAAAGCAGATATATTTCTAAGCACACCTGCAAAAAATTATGCATTTTTTTATTCGATTTTTCCCAAGATATACGTAAATTTACATATTGGTACGTTTTGAAATTCGGCATATTTGTTATAAGCGATAATGCCAAATGTGGTTTACACACTTTGCTACAATGATTTGAAACTATGAACAATGACCTTTTGTCCACTCATGTACAATGGAAAAAAGGGAAAGGAAAACAGCTTATTCTTGGTGCAAACTGAAAAAAATGCACCAAGATACGTTTTAAAATTTCTCCATACATTTCTCACAAAAAATTACAAAATTTAATATCTAGGCGTAATTTAAAGTACCTGCTTCAACATGCTTGCTGTATAATTTTTCTGTAGCCTTGCAACTCCTATGGAAAGCTGAAACCTGCTCCTGAAATTCTATATGTGCATTATTATGCAGAAAAACATGCAATTTTTTATGATTGAGTTAATTTTGAAATACAACACACATGTTTCACTAAATTCTCCTATGCTGTTTATAATCAAAATTTTTATTTTGTGAAGTTCATTATATTCATTCAGAAACCCACCCTCAAGATTCCTTAATCATACTTTATTAAATGAAATATTCATCAGTTACTTGAAGGCAGTCTGTTAATTTGCCTCTACTCCTGTTCTTTCAGATTACTGTTTTATACACTCACTTCCAAAAGTTAAGCACGAAGATGTAAAATGCAAAAAATCAACAAATACTGCTTTGATTGACACAAAATTCGGCAGGAAAGTATCCTATATATTTATGCATAAAACAAAATCAATAATTATATACAGAAATGAAAGCAATATCAAATTTTTGTAAGTTATCAGATAATGACATACTCGAGACTTAAACAGAATTATGTATAAAGTGAAAACAAACAGCATAAAAAGAAAAAAAGGACATTAATAGGGTATGTGATCTCCCCCTCATCTGTATACAAAGTTTACATCTTGTGACCATGCTTTCAATTAGGTGTTCAACCATCGCAGAATTAAGCAATCGCCATTCTTATTGTAGAACAGTTTCCAGCTCAATAAGAGTGGCTGGAGGTGGGAAACGTGAAGATACAGCACGGCCGAGAGCATCCCAAAGATTTTCAATGGGATTAAGGTCGGGCGAATAGGCTGGCCATGCCATATGCGCAATCCCTTCACTCTCCAGGTATACATCGACGATGTCAGCTCTATGGGGACGTGTGTTATCGTCCATTAAAACAAAATTAGGGCCAACTGCTGCAACATGGTGCCTCACAATGGGTTCTAAGACTTAATCTCGATACCAGACAGCCGTCAAAAAACCCCGTTTAAAGATGTGCAGGTCGGTGCAGTATCCTAATGAAATCCCTCTCCACATCATAATACTTCAGCCTCATGCGTTATGTTCAGTGATGTTTTGGGACTGACTGCATGTTCTTTGTTCACGCTATATCCTTATGCGCTTATCATCTGGCTCCAGAGCAAATCTTGACTCATCAGTAAACATGACATTGCCCCAGTGAGACACATTCCAATTGACATGTTCCCAGCACCACTGTAATCGTGCCCCTCTTGATTGGACGGACAGAGGAACACAAACTCGAGGTATCCAGATGTACAATCCACTCATATGTAACCTTCGGCGTACAGTAGCTGCAGATATTGCCTTACCAATGGACACTGTAACCACAGAAGTCACACATGTGGAGTTCGCTTTGCAATTCCGCTTGGCTACAATAGCAATATATCTTTCTTCCACGGGGGTTGTAACCCTTGGGCGACTAGCTACGGGCCTTCGGACAACTGTCTGTGTGGTTTGGAATTGTTTCCACAAAAGTGAAATTACAGAATGATGAACACCGAAGAATAGAGCAACATCTGTGATCGACTGTCCTGCTTCAATGTGCCCCATAGCCCGCCATCGCTCAGAATCTTCCATTCGTCTTCTGGAAGTCATACAAACACGTATGTCTTGAAAACAAATTGCACGAAAGTTTTAAACACCTTCTATCAGCAATTACAATCAACTTCTGTAACCCTTCATCAAGCTGGCTTCTTGTAAGACTGCCTTTTTTGCATATTTCTTGACATGAAAGCACGATTGGCTGTTACCTAACATATTTGCATACTTCCATCTAACTCTGCAGGAAATTGCATCCTCTTCAATCCTTATTGGCTTCCGGAAATTAGCAGTTTCCTCTTCGTGCTTAACTTTTGGAAGTGAATGTACTTGCATAAAAACTTATGAATTGCTCAATTTTTAAATCTTTTAAATAAACACTCTTTTCCCCCAAATAATTAGGATAATGAAATAATGAAAAATATTCACTGAAGAATCCCTTTTTCAGTTCTATTCAATATTAATGCCATTTTGAAATTAAATTATAGAAAAACATAAGATGCTAAACATAAATGATACTTTCTTTCCTTTTTATTTTTTTACACGGGGGGGAGGGGCAAAGATACAATAAGCATTAATTATGAATTATACTGAACTTTTTAATTTATAGACACCATCCCTTTATTGCTCACAGTACCTAAAATGCTGAGCCATATTAGCAACTGAATCATCTACCGATATACAGCTGCACAATTTTCCTCTATAGAAAAGAGTCAATTATAATAGTATTAATGTATTCCAATAATTAATTGTATGCAGTTACACGCTATTAGACCTGGCAAAATTCCTTACTTATTAATGAAAACTTCTAAGCCTTTTCTTCTATCTTCAATAAATTCTTCATCATAAATTCCATCATCCCCCCTCAATGGAAGCTGTCGTTTCCATGCTTTTCCAGGAAGCGGAGGGACTACAATCTAGAAGACATAACTAAATTAAAGCTCAGATTTGATTACTAGAAAATTAATACAGGAAGATCCAAAAATTGCATACAACAAACAAACTTTAAAAAATTGCAGAAATTTGACAGCATACATTAATGGCAAATTGTTTCGATGGAAGACACTCCTATTATGTTACAAGTAATATATTACTTGGAATTCCAGTTACAGTTGCTGCTGTTAATTTAAAAAACATTGTTTGGTTCAAGATGGAGATGAGTTCCCTGCCAAGCAGAATAAATTTTTAAGGTAAGCATTACTTCACGATAATACACTCACGTTTGTGAAAATTGCAACACCATGAAGGACTTACGCGAGTGAGCTGAAATTTTCAGGAAATGCAAAGTAGCGCATGATATGCAAATGATTAGAATTGCAAATCCGTAGCGCATGTGTATGCTCAGCAGCGCCCTCTGAACGGCTGATGGATCCAAATAAATAGACGGCTGTAGCGAGGCGTGTATGGTTATCGGTGGTTATCTGCTAGTGGTAAACGTTAACTCAATCTGT
>KK116498.1:14246-45783 GCA_000611955.2 Stegodyphus mimosarum
TGCCACGTCGTGTAGCAGCACTTATTGCGGCGCGTGGTGGCCACACAAAATACTGATTCTGATCTCTTGTTCTTGTTTGTTTGCTTTGAACATTTAATCATTTATTTGTACCACTACCACTCAACTGTGTATTAAATTGCATTCAATTATGACGATTCCTTCTTGGTGTTGCAATTTTCGCAAACGTGAGTGTATAAATCTGATTATGATGTCATCTTTCTGCCCTCTTTTTGGAGATAGCAACATTATTATTCTTGACTGTATTTTATCAATACTCAGAAGAGAATGGTGGCACTTCATTTCTTATGGTGAATGTTTCCATTTTCTCAAAATCATGTTAAAAAGTGAAAAAATCTTGTTACATTTAAGAACATTTTGGAATATCTGTCAACAAACTTCAATAACTTTTGCACAAGAATGAATTGCAAAGTAATGCTCAATCACAAAAATTTAATTATAATGAAAAATAATAAAATAAAAAGTCAACTATGTACTTCCATGAAGAATGATCCTTTTTACAAGGGAAAAATTAAAACATTCACAACAGGTACATTTTATAGTTTATTAAAATTACATTAATTTAACAAAATCTGCTATAAAAAATTATTTTCTATGTTTTTCTTGTTTGTAAGAACACGTGTAAAAAGCATATTAAGAACACAAAATTATAAGCTTCATATATAGCTGACTATAATGAGGTGAATCATGACTTCTAGCTATATTTGAGAGGAATATGTGAATACTTTTAGAATGAATTTGTTTATGATTATTATCATAGTACTGTAAAATGCACTAAAGAGAGCAAAACAAAAGCAAACATAAATTTAGCATCTTCCCTTCCCAGATTTAGTGCCTTTTCCTTATATAAGTTAGTATGAAATATTTTCGCTATGTAATCACTCTACTTATGTTTCAGTCATAAATTTCTAATAAACATAAGCTTTAAATTAAGAATATATCACTCGGACATTTGTAAAAATAATTATACACTAAATTGTCCCAATTGGCTAATAACATGTTTCTTTCACATTTAAAATCTCGAGAAGTTTCTTTTTAACAGGTCCAATACATTTGTTCACAAGTCTAATATGCACACTTAACTACAACAATGTGTGGTCATAGTAGTGAAAGAGATTACAGTGCAAAAACAGAGACCTGAACTATTTGGGATTTTGGCATTCTAGATTTGGGATTTTTCCAGATACTAGATCATCAGTTTAAATCTACTAATATGACATGTAGAAATTACAAAATTAAAAATATAAAATAGCAATTTATGAAATCGTGAAGAATTTATAACATTAAGAGAATCAAAATAATAATTAAAAAAAAGGCTTAGCATTTATTAGTTTTCTTTATTAAATGTTTCTATCAATATAAGTTGTTCATTCTTTTTGAACTAAACTTTCTACACTTTCTCTTTATTTCTGTAGACAGACATAATTTCTTATTCAGTTTTAAATTTCAACTGTTCAGGTACTGTAACTGCTATATCGAGAATTCCCACTCCATTGTTAATTGAAATGTTTTTGTTTTCTACAACCTCTGTCACTTTCTTCACTATTGGTAGCACAATTTCCTGGATTTAGAACCACATTATTTTGCCATCTCTTACTTGATTGATGATTGGGTCGCCATCATCAAAATGGATTCATAACTTTCACTAATTGGAAAATTTTACTTTTTGTTTGCAATCTTTGAAAACCTTCAAATTTACAGCTACTATCATAAGGCTTCGCTAGTATGCGCGACAAACCACTGGTAATGTATCACAAGATTGGTATTATAAATAAAATTCAGCTAAATTGTACCTTGCTTTTATTGCATGCTGATGAAGTTAAGCCTGAATTATATAAGTTATTTATCATACTTATGCCTATTTATCACACACGTTTAAGGCTTAGCGAGTCCTGAATATAAAAATTTACACAAATACTTAAGGGTCATCCAGGCCGGCAGTAGAAACTTTTGTGGCCTGGTGTAGTCTCTGTGGATCCAAAATTCTGTTGCAGCACTTCAAGTTCTAAAAATTTCGGCTTCCATACATTTTGTAGCCCAGAACGGATGTACCAGTCCTGGGCTTACCTGAATAATACATCAATTACTCCCAAGTGAAACAGCACTAAATGCAATCTTTCGGCCTATGTGTACCATTCATAAAATATATATTTTTCACACAGAAAGAAATTTCTGTTAAATTTCTCCTTGCCAACACACTCAACACTTCCCAGGAGAATTAACTGAAGTCTGTAAGCATCATCAAGCATAATGTCAGTATAAAAGGTTACCATGCTCTTTGGTATTCAATATTAAAAAAAATTTAAAAGAAAATCTAAAAGGTTTCAGATTTAAAATTACATTCAAAGGGGCATTTTTTAATATTTTGTGTGTCACCTTTATTTATTACATATCATGTTCTTCGCGCTTAAACCATAAAATTCAGTTAAAGAACAATATCGCAAAATAATTTTAAACTGAGCCTATCTTTAGAATTTCTGATACACAGTCTTACGCGATGGAGATAAAAATGTTTTTTCTGTACAACGTTGCCGTTGCTCTCTTTGAAATCCTTAAGTTTGTTAATCAAAAATTCATTAAGGTTTTACAAAATATGAAATTGATAATAAAACAAATTCCAAATTTGGGCTTCCAGATGCCCATATTTGCAGTAGGATTACGTCATTCAAAATTGGATGGCTCTAGGTACGGTTGTTTTATCACAATGCGAGAAACATACATACATTTATGCAGATTCTTCATTATTTAATTTTTTCAAATATAATACAAGGCTTAATATTTGGTGGCAACAATTTGAAAAGTGAAACGGACATTGAGTGATTCAACGGAAAACCGCAAAATGAAAACAATAGTCCCTCAGGGACAAAGCCCCTTTGGACTAAAAAAAATTAGACATGAGTTATGTTGATTGTCAAACAGTGAGGAAAGCAAAAAATAATTAATGAATATTTGTCAGGCTGGCAATAATGCAGAAGTGAAATTAAGAATTGGAACTCTCCACATGTTTATTATGAAAAAAATATCAAATGCACAGATGTAAAGCATTAAAAAATTCTAAAAATGGTTATCAGTGGTCTAGATTTTAGATCACTCTGAATACTAAACATCTGAATTTTAGACTTCGCACTGTATAAACAAGAAATGACATTTCCTTATTTTGTAGTTGCAAACAATACAGAAAATATGTATTAAAAATTGAATATTTTTTTAATAAAATCTAAAACTGATTTACTTTTTGCTTAATATTAAATCAGATTTTAAGCAAAAAGGTAAGTTTAGTTTACATAAATTTATGCAATTTAGAACTGTGAAACTAATAATCAATATAAGCTCCATCAGAAACATTCATTCAGTAAAATATAACAAATTATAATTCAAAATGTTACAGAACAGATATCCTAATGTCTTTGCAAATAATCTTTACTTTTTACATAATACTTAAAATTTTTTAAACTACTTTTTTATAAAATTAAACAAAATTATTATTAATTTAAATAAAGAATAGCAATACAAAATTACTTTACTGTCCCTTTCCAACTCATTCCTAAGCCATTCAAAATCACTGTATCGCCTCCTGACACTGGATTCCTTTGACTTGAATACAGGTAAGTTCGTCTGCAAATGAAAACGTCATTAGATTTCTAAGCAATTTCAAGTCAATAGTAATTAATACTAAAAATTCTTTCAGAAAAAATTCTCAAGAATAAATTACCTTTTAGTTATTTGCTCAGCTAATATGCTAGTTATTTTAGCTGAATGATATAATTTCAATCACAGATATTAGACGTATTTTTGAAAACAAACTAAAATGTTTTGTAAATGTTTGTCTGTCATAATGACCTTTAGAAATCACTAAAAGGAAAGTATGTTCAAGTAAACTTTTGCCAAATACAGCAGTTATGCCATTAATACATTGTGTATGACAAAATCACATTCCACAAAATTTTCTATGGAAAAAATGATTAATTCAGGTTAAGCATGTATGTGTATTTTAAATAAACTTAAATATCGTTTAAATTAAAAGGAAACCAAACGTTATTTGAAAGGATTTTTATTACTTAAGTATATGATTAATTTTTTGAAAAGCTGGTGATTTCTGCTTTTTTCAATGACTGACATAACTCAAAAAATATTTTGTGGTATGGAATGCAGAGTCTTGCAATGCTTCTCATAAACTGTCCTCTTCTTTTTCTTCATTTTGTCAATCTGCATTGCACAATCAGACAGTCACCTGCGCTGTTTTTAACAATTCCCTTAACTTCTTGTCAGTTAAAAGCACTTTACCTTTTTCAGTGTCACTGCTTTCACTGTCAGTTGGTGTTATAAAATTACTGAATTATTTATTCATCACTTCTCAATTATTTCTGACTCCATATATGAAATCCCACTCTATCAGCTTCTTGTAACAATTTCCTACTGACACCACTTCTTTATATCAGAGATCTGGTTCAGTCACTTTTTCAAACTCGCTAAATCTCCATTCAGTCTCTATGCCTTAGGTGGTCAAAAAATCACATAAGATCTAATTATTCAAGATTAAAAGTGTTTAGAAAAAATCCTAAAAATAAATAATTTATACCACAACAATAACAACCCCCCCTCAAAAAAAAAACAACTTATTACTGAAACTTCTATTTTCCCCCAAAATGGTTTTGCATCCTGCAATGACAAACTCATCCTTTGAAATTCAAGGACATCAGTGCAGTCTTGATGACTGAAAACTGTACTCGAATCTTCTTGAAATAAGCCAATGTCAGATGAGGGCACTTTTGTACCTTGAGCAGATGGGTCTCCAATAACCGTTAATATAACATTAGTATGAGGAAACCTGAGTATTTAAAAATATTTTTCACAACTTAACACAGTTAAGCTTAATACCACAAGCAACCCATTCCTTAATCTGAAACTTAAGTTTAAAATCAATCTCACTTTGCAACAGAAATAACTATTCTACTTCCTTTCAGCAAAAAATAAAATTTGAGCATATGTCTAAACATAAAAAATATTGATGTTTAAGATACATTTTCTGCAGCACCCTAATTATTTATATTTTATAAAATTCTATCCTATAACTCTGAGCGAATGATCTTATGATAGTTATTCCAGCAAAATGATATTCCAAAGCTCTTAAATTCCTAAGCCTTACAAAGTATTAATTTTTCACATGGGCTCCCCCTCTTCAACGAATCTTTTTCTACTCTATAATGGTCATTCAGCAGAAAAACCCGACACCTCTGACATGCAATTTTGATTCTGCTTCAAAATATATATTTATTCTTAATTTTAAAATATCTGAATGTACTTAAATCTATCTAAAGTTTGAAAGTAGGAGAAAAAGCAACTGTAGCTTTGCATGAATTTTGAATAAGACTAGAAATTGAGGGTGATCAGACAAGTTCCTTTTCTTCAGGAGCAATTTTTTTTTCCTCTTCCAAAATGGGAGAGTGACGACCACTTTTACATGACAATATAAAAACAATGGACAGAACAAAGTACATGAACATAGTGCTCACTCAAGAAAAAGTTACGAAATGTAAAAAAACTAAAAATATTAGAATTCTGAAAGGATTGGCCTGGAAATACAATTAACTAATGTGAATTAAATAGCTTCAAGGACATTCACTAACCGAAGAAAAAGTATTAAATTCAAAAAGTCAAAATTATGATGAAGTGTAAAACTATGATAAGCCACCAAACATTTGTTTATTTTTCTGGTACTTCCTGAATATCCACAGCCTTCACCCGAAATTCGTCAATTAGTAGACGACTAACCTTTCATCAAGCTTACGTGTGACATTTCCAAAATGGTGACACAGTAAGATATCCATACAACAATAATCAATCAAAAAAATTAAAAAAGCACGAAACATTGGTATTAAAACACAGCTTTTTTGCAAGAAATCCTTCTTTTTTATGCTGTTGTTCCCCACATACACAGCAATCTGCTTAAAAAAAAATATCATAAACTTGTACAAATTTGGTTCCATACAACTTCTGTTGATCAAAATACACATGTGCTACATGCATACCTGGCTTACCACACTAATATCTTTTAGCATGAAATTATTTTGGCGACGTGCTACTTTGCCTTGTGACTACTTCCGCACAACTTTTTAGCAGAGGTAAATAATCAGAAAGTACCGTTTCTCCTTTTTGAATGCAAGATCTGTGTTCCACATCAAATTTTAATGCTTTTTTAGTCTGGGTGCTGATGACAAATCATACTGAAAAGATTTACTGCTAATTTGCCAAGAACTGCAACCAGAGATAAGATCTTTAAGAATCCTTTTTTCCTTTTCTTTTTGTTCTTAAAGAAATCTTTCTGGTTATTGCTTCCCCCCCTTTTTTCCCCCCACACACTTGCATCTGATCACCATTGAAATCAATAAGAGTTTTATTAAAATCTACAGCAATCTAAGATTACGAATTTGCCTAGTTTTTGTTGAGAATAATCACACTCACTCCCTGGTTTATGATTTGATGTTATACGTATATTAAACGTAACTGTTTATATCCTGCTTATGTTGTATTAGCAACACTTACGCAGTGTAGTGTATTGTTTCTCGTGTGGTATGTATAAGTGTGCTATGCCATGTGCGTGATTAATTCCATCCTTTAATAAAGCCTCTACTTAATTATCATTGGCCTCTGACTCACCTTTTAAATCTTCACAGTTTTAAATTCTATCTTGGCACTGTTTTTCATTTAATATCTAAAATGTAATATGTGTAACCACTTGTTTAATTAAAATAATGTGTAACCACTTCTGTAAATCTTAAATGTGTAACCACTTGTTTTAATGTTTGCTGATCTAAGAACTTCATTCTGTACTGATTCATAACATATACTAGTTGCAGTTACATATATGACTACGAACCCAATTGTTTTCATCTCATACATAAAAACATTTAAGGGAAAAAAAAACAAATATGCAAACACCATATTCAAAGAAGTTAATTACATACCCATGCAATTTATCAACTGCTATATATGAATATATTTTAATACCATACAAGTACAGTAAAACGTCAGAAATTTGGAATTGCCAGGGATTTTGGAAATTCAGATTTTAAATCATCAGTTAAATATAGTAAGATGACATGCAGATATGACCCCATTGGAGCTTCACTTATCATCTAAGTCAGAAAATGCTAATTTCCCTCCCACCTATACAGCATCAAAGCAGGTGCAACCAGTATGGCTGCAACAGGTGTCAAAATATTTGGAATTTGTACAAACAGCAAAAATTAAGTCTGGTAGAATTTTTACAGTTTAGGAAAGGCACTGGGCAGTAGAATTTTAAGATAGCAAAAGTTTTAAAGTTTAGGACAGACATAAATTGCACCGAACAGCAACATGTTTAATGCTAACCGTGCCCCCTACAACTCCTCAAGGGCCAAAACTGAGCCTAGCCAATGTCAATCAATACCCAGTTACTGGCCGTGGTGTTGTAGGATCATACTCTTTCTGATAATGTAAACTCTGCTAGATCCTACTAAGGAACCTAACGACTTCTCGCACAAGAATACCAAGTAAAAATAACTCTTTATTATTTGTCAAAACAGAAACGTGCTTACAATAACGACAACTTGCAGTGAGCTTAATCATTACACAAAAAATTCAAAGGTAAAGAGTAATGCTGGACTAACAATTAAGTTAAGGCCAACTAGGCTGACTTATCAACCTACCCGGCTATATTTATTAAATGGCCAAAAAGGCATATCAGCAACTCCACATAAGACCAAGGACAGACTCGTAATGTGTGCTGACTAGCATAAACACACTCTGGGTAAACTACAAGATTCACTTATTTAAATGCTCACTTAATTTTAAATTTGCATCCTGGCGAGGAAATGCGAAGGGAAAATGAGAGGTTCAGGAAAAATATCAAACTTAAAACAATGGATAGTTTATATTTTGGGATACCCCTTGGATTATCACAAAGTTGTTGTTTCATTTATTGCTAATTGTTACTTCATTTATGGTAACCTGAGTATTTTACAGCATATGTTTTGGAAACCCTATCATGACGTGAATGGTAATGCGTGATCGCACTGATTTTGGATCTGGGAGAATATTTCTCAGGGCTTATTTCTGCATTGAATGTCGGTTGGAAAGTATGTTGTTTATTTTGTGTTTTACACAGTAAAATGGCTGTTGGATGGCAAGTTACCCTGAAGTTTCTGTACAATTTAGAATGAATGGGAAAGAAAATATTGACTATCTGATGTGTAAATGAAAGTTTAAATGGCTTTGTCCATCTCTCAGAAATTCACGTAGTGACAATTAAGGATCCAGAAAGCGGAGTTCATATTAACACCATCAAAGGTATGTGGGATATAAAAAGGCATTTTTGAAAGAAACGCCACTGACAGTCTGGCATTATGTACGTTATTTTTAATTGTTAATTTTTTAATTTATGTGACGATGGCAGTATACAGATTCCAGTTCAAATAATTTTAAACAGCTTTTGGATGCTGTTAAGGAATTCTGTGTGCCACACATCAGATGTCTAAATAAGAATAGAATACACAGAAATGTCTGAATAAGTCAATATTTTCTTCTTGTACTGTGCAGATTAGATAACATGTATTTCCATTTTTGTTATTTCCTTGTTTTATTTTGATTTAAAATGCAGTTTATTGACGATATAATTTTTTATGTTTTAACTATATGTTTGGAGGCCATTTCACTTCGAAGGACGTTCCCAAGGGGTACTTTCAATATATTTTCTCCAAAATAATTTGGGTAAAAATTTTCATTTGGGTGCCCCTTGTTTTTTGGCGATTCTTTTTTGATGCCAAGAATGGCGCCAGGAAGGCACAATTTTAGGATGGCCGCTACACAAAACCACAATAAGAAGTCAAAGAATTTCACAAACTCCGTGTCCATGTACATATCAACTTATTTTCACTTAAAAAACATCAGAGAATTGCACAAACTAGTCATTGCCCATTGCCTGGACTTCGTTCAAATGCACATTGATTTATTTTTACTTAAAAAAGTCAAGAAGCTAACACCAAGTTAAAACTCTCATGGTAACCAGAAATGGGGTTTCATCTTCAAAACTGAACAAAAGTTTTTGCCAATCGAAGAGGCACCCAATTCTACACTAGAGCCATAATTTGTTATGAAAAATAAAGGAAGCCTTCAGTATGACTTCTTAGCCAGCAGATGTTTCAATGTTACGGTCAGGAAATCTCAGTAAGTCCTGAGAAAAACTGACTTTATGGCACACTTGTTCCCTTTCGTTATTATATTCTCTATTCCTAAACTTTACAAGGAGGGAATTCTTTATTATTTTATCATTTATTTACTTTTGACTGAAAATCTGGAGGTTCAGATATAGCATGTCTGGATTTCGGACTTTGTATTACAAATGTAGGCATAAAAGGGCCATTACAGAAAATTCACTCAAAAAGATACAAGAACCACATTGTTCTTTCCTCCCATGCTCAAATATTACTATCAGATATAACTACACAAAAAGGAAAATTATTAAAAGAATAAAATATTATGAAAGTTACATGTGGTTTAAATTAAATGTGAAAGTTCAGAAGGCCACACCAAGCATTATGTGTACCCGATTCAAAGCAAGTAGATTCTACATATAGACAGCTAAGGCATGAAATGGACGATTTAAAAATTTAATACAGTAAATGGGAAGGGGGAGCTTTCCTTTAAATTTATGAAAGAAAGAAAAAGGTATTTACATAATCCCCTTAATAGAAATTACCAGAATTTCAGAATGCACCCAATGCTGATAACCACATGCATCACAATTATTCAGGCAACCATCTGCATGACAAATACTTGGTTTGCAATGTCGGCATTTTTGTATGCATTCTTTTTGTTGTATTACAAGTTTCAATGGCTATTATAGAAAATTATGTTTTTTTGTTTGTTTGTTTTTGTAATCTTAAACTCAATTTCAAAACTTACGCTCGTAAGATTTTCCTATAACAGTAGAAAGAGAGGTGAAATTTATCCAGGAATACGTTATTTTGCCCCAAAATCTCTAAAGGAAGAATGCTTCAAATTCTTTTCCAAAGCGATCACTATGGAATTTCCAACACGATAAAAACCCATTTGTTGCAAGGTTTACCTTCTGCCTTTTGGAGCCCACCAGCGGCCGAGCGGTAAAGACGCTGAACACTGGTAGTTCGGTCCGAGGTTCGAATCCCGCGAACGGGCTGGCTGCATGGGTGTTTTCGTCGTTTTCCCCATGTGTAACGTATATACAAGCCAGTTTCCCTTAGAAAGTCCTCCACGAAGACATCCCTCCCTTTAGGCAGATAGCCCTCGTGTGCTTTGCCATTATTGAATAACCTAACCTTCTGCCTTTTGGAATAAATACATAGCTTAAACATAGAATATGTATGTATTTAACACATAATTTTTTACAGTAAAAGTAATTGTTCTTTATCTTCTGTAAAATTCAAACTATGTCAAAGTGGTCATGATAATATATAAGCACCAGAAAAAGTTGCAATAAATTTTTGGTAAAGAGGGAAGTTTTAGATTGATACTATTGTTATTCAGGCATGCAGCGGGGAATTCCTGTCTCTGCTTTTCCCAGATTCCAGAGTGAATGCCGAATTGGGTGAATTATGTAATTCGGAGTCTTCAGTCTGATGGCCTTTACTCAGCAATTAGTTAGCCTACTGGGTAGTCTTAGAACAACTTAGATTTTCCAACGACTTTTGTCTTCCTTGATGAAGATGAGCAAATGCGGCGCCATCTAGGAGTCACTATAAGAGTTGTTGAGGTGCACAATGACTGTTGAGATGGTAAATGGCAATTAATGAATAGCAATAAGTATCGCATCTTTTATGAAATTGGCAAAGTTGAACACTTGTTGACTAAGAATAACTATTGAAAACTTTGTGAAACAGAGATAAATTATTACATAAATGAAATTAAAAAATCTTCTGAGATTGGCTGCATCAACCAATCAGGAAATTTCTTTGTCACTTGGGTGATGTGAGAGTAAAATGTTATATACAGCATACAATTGTTATAAAATAATTCTTGAAATAATAAAATATCTGGGTTAAATAATGATGAGAATAATATATGCAAAAACAATACTAATTCTTGGTTATATAAAATAAGCAGTTAATGGAATAAAAATACGTAAAGCCCAATTTTTTGCTTTACCAAGTGTAGCAGTACACTTAGTAATCATGTAAGACGCATAAAGTCAAATTTTTTTATTTACCAGGCGTTAATGCAGTAGCAATGTATACAAATACGTACATGATGCAGATTTATTTCCAGTTATTATTACAAAAGATTGTTCTTTGCCTTTTGAAAGGTTGGATTATACTACTGTCATAATTTCCGAGATATCCGATTACTTCGTAGTTATACGAGTCACACTTTAAATGAAATTGTTTGGAGATTTTGACGATTTCTTTGTTAATAGCATTGATTTTGATGCTATTTCTGACCCAAATTGGGACATGTAAAACTGAACAAATAAATTTATTTAATACTCCAAGATCCAGGGCTAATAATAAGAAAAATCAGTTTTAAATTTAACACTTTTATGAGAAAGTACATGAGCTAAACATACATGCTTCAAGACATGGAAAATAACAAGATAGGATATCTTTCCATGTATAAAATATAAAATCATATTATTATTACAAATAACATATTTGTATTAAAAACTAACATATTTGTAATAATATTATGACAATGCAATGATTGAGTAAAGTATGCCTTTACTCAATTATGTGTTTGGCTTAATGAAGTTAAGAACAGAGACGTGAAAAATAATTCAGGAATCTTTGTTTACAGCAATAACAAGAGCGGCAGTGGCAGCTTTCAAAGATTTTAAATACATATGTAAGCATTTAAAAAATTCATCCAACTTTCTTTTAACTTGCCTATTTTTATCACCTTATAATTAAGTATGTAGTCAAGCTTAATGTTGACTTCAGAAAAAAAAATGCATCAAATTGAAAAGTTCTCCCAAAATCAAACTGAACTTATTTTGAAACTTGAATAAAACCCAATAAAACTGACCACGCATAATACTAATCTTATATCAGAAAACAGTATTATATACAAAGAAGAGATTGCTAAACGCAGCGACAAATGAGAAAGCTTTGAAGATCTGAATTTCAAGAAATCTCAGTTTTATCTTTCTCTTTAAAGCGAATTATAGAGGCGATGGTATATAAAATTAATTCTCCTTCTCAACACCAAATTTAACAGATAAAAAAAGTCACTTATTTAATGCAACAAACAATACATACTCTGATTTTGTAAAAAACATTTACGGAGTAACAGAAGGCATGCAAATAACTTTCATAGTCGCTCTAATTTCTTCTAAATAATCTGGCTAATAAATAAATTAATGACATTTTTGATTCGGCAGTTTACTCACCCGTAAACGAACTTCATAATCAGTATAACGTTTTCGGGCTACTCCATGCGTAATTGGATTGAGCACGTCAATTTCAAGGAAATTAGCAGGCGCAGCATAAGCGTCATCTAAAGTCTGTTTTTTAGGTTGCAGCCTACGTGTAGCATCTTGGGGTGGCCCTTCAGTCGTCCCGTCCATCATTTTTAAGAATTAATAGTATATGAAACACAAAAACAGACGACACTTCTTCAATTAGTCGATATTTTCAGTAAAGTTAAAGACAGCGAAATCTGATTGGGGGCGGTAGAGAGTAGAGATGTTGCCAATTCGCAATCTTTAACTGTTATTTAAATATCTCAAAAATTTCTTGGGATTATGTTGACGCCCCCTGTTTATCAACTCTTCAAAAAAACAGTGTTACACACCTGCGACTACTAAGTTAATTTCTGCTTTTACTCCTTTTAGACTGTAATAATAGTCTTTAAAATACAGTTATTCTTTAACAAGTTATTAAATCTTTTTAGTGTATGTGCGTGTGGAGGGGGAGAGCTAAGGTAGAATTTTAATTAATTTTGATTTTACACTACGAAAAATACTTTATATAAATACAGTAACAACAATAATATATTTGCATAGCAAAACATTAACACAGCCTAACTGCCCACAGATTAACAATGTGCTTGATTTTAAGGGGGCATCTAGATTTTCCAATAACTTTTAATCATCTTATTTTCTTCTCATGTAAACAAGGAAAGTGAATGCTGGGGATCATAAAAATGTACGTTGTGCCTACGTGTCTAAGCTTTTTTAACCGAACCCTGAAAACTATCAAAAAGAAGTAAATACAACAATCCCCCAATTACACATTTCTCATTTAAATGTCTCTGTCAGTTTCACGCTAGTTTTCAGGGGGAAAATATGATTAAGTAACTTCACTTGGTTTTCATTTACATCTCTTGGTTGAAGTGTACTAGGTATTGATAAATATATCTATATTCTTACTTTCTTTAGTCACTGCGAATTGGCAACAGTGTTTAATTCTGTAATGGGCGGCATGCGAAACCGAAACTCTTATGAACTTGAATATTTGCAAATAAAAGTATATTTTTATAGTCAACAGCAGTTTCTTCTTGCAATTTTTAGATTCAATTGACTTAGTAGAAATCATTGGGTTTCATTGTTTCCACCAAAACGCTTATTTATTTACACTTTACGATTGAATAACGGTCAATGAATAACGGAGGTTTTTCATTTTAAAAATTTTCCCAAGATTACTACGTACTGAATGCGGTTTTTTAAACGACTTCATAATTGCTAACGGTTTCTCACTATTCTGCTTCAAAGAGCTTTCCCAAAAGTTCAATATTTTCCAATCCCTTTTCTTCACTTAGTCTGGACCCGAAGATATATTAGATTTTGCTCGTACTCATTCAATTTTCTAATGTTGCCACTAGTTCAATTTATTTATCCCATATTAGTATCAGTTAGAAGGGAGATGATAAAAGCCTAAGATGCCATTATACTGAGATTCATTCTAAGTCAGAGGTTCTCAACCATAAGAAAATTTCACACTTTCCATGAGCGGGGGGGGGGAGGGAATACGGTCTAACTTTTATTTAGCAGTTAAGTATTTAGTTTTAATTTATGACTATAAAAAAACTACTTGGTATTTATCAACATTTTCTGTACCTTTTCGTTGTCTAATTTATAAAAACATATTAAAAAGTAATCTAAATTAAAATAAATACATTATATATATATGTATATATTTTGAGCTGGGGAAATGGGCAAGGGGATGATTCTCTAGCAATAGCGAAAAGGGTGCATGAAGCAAAAAAGATTGAGAACCACTGTTCTAAACGAAGCATGACAGAAAGCGTATATTAGAGCAGCCTGAGAATGGGCTATTATTTAGGCTATAACAAAGCACTGGAGGCTCATGAATCTGCAACTGTAGAATGCCTTAGTCCGAATACTTAGTTCGTTTCTTCTATATACATGGATTATTTATGTGTTATTAAGAAAGAAAATTTTAATCTTAGCACTGTTTTGCTGAATTGGAAATATTTTTGCTTTGTACTGACCTCATTTATGGAGTTAACGAACTTAATATATTTATAATAACTTGAATAATTTGATTAAGGAATTTAATTAAAGACAAAGGATTCTAAAAACTCGCTATGTAAATTTTTAAGAATAATTAGGGTGGTGGCGTCATTTGTGGATGAAAGTTAAAGGCGTCATATTTCCTTCTTCATGGAACCGCTAACTTTTAGCTTGGTGTACCAATATTTTACTTGATGGACTAAAAGCACGTTTTCAGTTCAGGGGCTAATTATACGATGCCTTTTTTTTTTACGAGGAAGCGAAATTGCTGCAGAAAAATTTCGTTCATTACAAAAGATGAAACAGAGAACATTGAAGATCTTAGCGATGAATAATCGCTGATTAATTTGCCTAATTCTGTGAAAAACTGCAAACCTGAAGATATTGTTACGTTGATATTGTATTTATGTAGCTATTTTTAGAACTGCAATTGTTTCATTTCCGCGTGCAGTGCTGCGCGCGACTTATTTGAAGAGAAAGCTACGCCGGAAAAATTAAAATACAGGAGAACACGCATTTAACATTTAATAAATAGATATCTCGTAATTGTTTTTCCTATTCAGAAAAATCGAGAAAATATCAGAACGATTTTGTTCAGGATTAAAAAGCTCATAAAAGCCAGATTAAATAATAGTAGTTGTTTTGAGCGAAGTGCAGTTATTCACTTAATGCTGTTATTGATTCTAGCGAATTTTCTGTGAGATCGGATTAGTTTTCTCTGCATTTTAAACTGAATTCTATTCAACGTTTTAGTAGCTTAAAATACAACTACTATAAGATATTGTGGCATTGTACGAATACCTCTGACGAAATTTCAGCATTTTGCTTTATTTCTTGGGATAAGAATAAATTTTTTATAACTTTTTATCAACTTGTGGATTCAATCCATTACGACACAACAATACCTTCATTTGTATTGAAAATGTATATCATTTCCGAAATGCAAAGTAAAGAAATAAAGGCAGGTTAATTTTATTAATGAATCAAATTGCTGCTTAACATTCTGTCCTTTCTATGTTCAGCAGTATAAAACTAATGTTTTCTTCTCTAATTTCATGTCTAAACTTCAGTGAGGATGCTAATCATGCAGATAATTTCTAATACAAACTAATTGAAATGGACATCGATCTGCGGCTAAACACCACTCATATAATCAGGAATACTGTTCTGATATCACTCATATAATCTGAATATATTCAGAATAGCTACCCCCATCTAAGTAACTCTAGCAATAGTCCAATAGTCAAATTTGTATGTTTACTGGCCTAATAAATAGGTCACATAAAATTCTGTAATCTTTTGCCACAAGGGACCATGAATTTGAGAACTTTGAAAGGGAAAATTCCTCAGGAGGATGCTGTAGAGTGAAAAGCGTCCAATGAGGAAAGTATAAATCCTGATAAATCCAGAGTCCAGTGAGGGAAGCAGCAAATTGAGTGAAGAGTTCACGAAGAGTCATCAAAAGCAGTGGAAAAACATTAAAGTTCCTCAGCTTCTAACGTTTCCAGAACTGAAAGGGCCGATTTCAATTTCTGAAGAGGCAATTTCGCAGTTTCACATTTTTATGAAATTTGCACTATGCTAAGAAGAAATCTAGTGAACCATTACCATCAAATAAATCCGGCGCTTGCAGCTGTGCAGCAGCTCTTGGTGCGAGGTCGATTAGAGCCCTAGAATAGGATTTCTTCCCGCTCAAGGGAGAAGAAAATGATTCTTCAAATTTCATCTGAGCAGGCTGCTTTCTAAACACCTTGCTGCAACTTTTGGGATAAAATTCGCATCCGGTAACTGTAGCAACATGATCCTAATTACACCTCACTTAGGTGAGTATATCGTCTAATGAGATTTTGTCCACTTGAAACAACGTGGTTTATTATTACAAAATATTTGTCCATGTCCAAATCTATGGAATCGGTAGCAAATCATAGCTCTTATGTTCGGGCTGTATCTTCTAATCTTAACCTGTAGGTCAACAAGATGATTGACAGAATAGATATTTCTTCCGTCACTGGTTCTGCTAACTGAATGAAAAAAAAATGGCAAGTTTCTCAATTCCATCCGGAATGCGTATTAGAAATTGTTTAATTTTGAGCATTGGAAAACCTTTGCCTTCAAAGTTCCTTCAAAATTTCCAACGGGAGTCAACATATGACGACGCTCATTGGAGATTGTGTCTTACTTCGAAATGGGCTGAATATCACTTCCTCTTTCATAAAACAACCAGATACTTTTTCTCTCAGAGCACTTCTCAGAGGCAAAGTTGGCAGTAATTGTTTCCTTAGAAAACGAACTAGTAGAGTTGTCATATCTATAAGTCGTGAAAAAACTTCTACGTCGTTCCAGGTCAACTCCGGTTTTGAAAAGACAACTGGAAGTAACCTCTCCTTTTTAGATTCTATTGCAGGAACTCGGTCTACTTCAATGAGTTCTTTAGTGGTGTACCATCATTAGGCTTATCTTCACCGAGTGGATGCAGAGCTTGATTCACTTCAGGAAACACCTTGATGAAACACCTTGCATTCTGTTTCTTCAAAGTGGTCACAAACATTTAAACCATATATCTTCTTAATCTGAGTCTAAAATTTCATGCTTTAATGTTTGGATTCAGATAAGTGCTCAGAGATCGGTTTGCAATCGTTAGTGCTAAACAAAAGCAATGCATTGAGTATCCCTTGGTTTTTGTAAGCTTCAAGGAGAATCTCACTGATTCCACACTCCAACTTAGTCACATTAATCCTGTTCACTAAGGCAGTCGAAAACTTATTAAGTAAACTGTGCTTCAGCTTAGCTATAGCTTCGTCGTACACAGGTCGCTATTGTCTTAGCACAAACGTCATAGTTAGCAACATGAACAAAAATCCGATACAGTTCAGAGAGTTCAAAACATACGTCAAGCAGCAGAAGATGCCTACGCCTGTGATCCGTATCTGTCATACGATGGTCGACCCTCAAATGAGTGAATACACCGTCGCATCATCTCTCTCCGATTTGCATTCTGCTTTGCATTTATCACAAATCCATTTGACAGGCTGGATTTGTTCCAGGTCAGAAAACATATATTTTCCGCCTTCTTTCAGGTCCGAAATGTTAATTTACGTTTCTGAAGGCCAAAATTTCTGATTCTAACATCATGTGGTCTCAAAACATTCCTGATTCGTCAATGCGAGTCTCTTTTGGCAGCCATTCTTCATGCCAGATTCCAGAGACTAATACCTTCTGCTGTTTTTATATTTTGGACTTTCCAGCGGGAAAGTTTCTTGTGGCTTCGTATGTGTGGTAACGCCACCCACGGATTATCTGAGGTGTTGCAAATAGCATGATAAAATTTATGCTGATGGGCAGAAAAAATTACAGTATCAGAGTGGAACTGCAAATGTAAACTTCAGTTTTTCACTAAAGAGCATAAAATGTGTATAAACAGGCTCGACTCTAACACTCTCGGTGCCATAAATGATCATTACAATCAGCGCATCGTATAAATTAAACACAAAAATTATAATTCGGTTTTTAGAGTTATATAAAGCGGCTGCTTGAAGCATAGGCAGGTGTCAGCCATGCCTACAAGAACGCCAGCAATTTCGTTACGCTATTTTTAACAATTCTGCGATCTGCGGTGGATAACTGCATACATTCTCCTGAGACATACCTAAAAGAATTGGTCACAACTAGTATTCCCATGAGTGCCATGTACACTCACGTTTGTGAAAATTGCAACACCAAGAAGGAATCGTCATAATTGAATGCAATTTAATACACAGTTGAGTGGTAGTGGTACAAATAAATGATTAAATGTTCAAAGCAAACAAACAAGAACAAGAGATCAGAATCAGTATTTTGTGTGGCCACCACGCGCCGCAATAAGTGCTGCTACACGACGTGGCATGGAGTCAAACAAAGTTTGAATGTCTGACTGAGGAAGAGCATTCCATATCGTTTGTACGCGTACCCAAAGTTCGTCTGCAGACGCAACAGGACGAGGATCACGAGCAAGACGCCGACCAATGACATCCCACACATGTTCAATTGGCGACATATCCGGGGAACACGCAGGCCAAGGAAGAAGCTGTACCTGCTGCGCTGCAAAGAAGGATTTAACAATCCGAGCAGTATGAGGGCGGGCATTGTCCTGTTGAAATACAGCGCCTGGCAAGCTTTGAAGGAAGGGAACAGCTTCGGGCTGTAGAACTTCACGGATATACCGGTTGCTGTTCAGATTGCCCACAATTCGTAGCAATTGAGATCGTCTATGATATGCTATGGCGCCCCAGACCATAACTCCGGGTGTTCGTCCACTGTGGCGTTCGATAATGCACTCCGGAAGGTGGCGTTCACCGGCATAGCGTCTGACACGAATGCGGCCATCATGGTACCACAAATTAAAGCGGGATTCGTCAGAAAACACGACATGCTGCCAATCAGCACGCCAGTCTCTATGCTGATTGGCCCATTGTAGCCGCAGGCGGCGATGGTCGTGCGTTAGGGGGATCCTGTATAAAGGAGTCCGTGCGCGCAGTCCACACTGCAGCAGACGTCTACGAATTGATGAAGCACACAATGAAACACCTGTAGCTATTGACCACAGTGCTGCCAATTGTCTAGAGGAAGCTGTACGGTCCGTCCGCGCCATGCGGACCAGGTGTCTATCATCGCGAGCTGACGTCACATTTCGGGGTCCACTCCCGGATTTCCGAGTTGTCCGACACTCGTCCGTCCACTGCTTCCAAACGCGCATCACTGTGCTGCTGTTACGCTGCACACGAGAGGCTACTGCACGATACGACAATCCAGCTCCACGAAGGCCGATGATTCTCCCTCGTTCAAACTCTGTAAGTTGTTCAAATCTCGCTCTCTTTCGTCGACGAGGCATAAGTACAGATTGAGTTAACGTTTACCACTAGCAGATAACCACCGATAACCATACACGCCTCGCTACAGCCGTCTATTTATTCGGATCCATCAGCCGTTCAGAGGGCGCTGCTCAGCATACGCATGCGCTACGGATTTGCAATTCTAATCATTTGCATATCATGCGCTACTTTGCATTTCCTGAAAATTTCATCTCACTCGCGTAAGTCCTTCATGGTGTTGCAATTTTCACAAACGTGAGTGTATCTTTCCACGAAATCTCCTAGGGCACTGCGATAATTATTTCATTGCATTCATTGGTAACCTAATAATATGACTAATTACTCTGTTAAATCGAAACCACCTGCTTCAATTTATGTTAAATTTAATTGTTAGTTTCATTGCCTAACCTTACATGCAGGATTTTCGGAAAATATCAAAATATCTAGAAAATTTTAAAAGGTATTAGAAGGGCCAAAATAAGCTTTTTTTTGCTATAGTATTTTGCGTACTTAAATCTCGCGTTTAAACTCTGCTTACGAAGTTATATATAAAAATTGAAAGACATGTAAAAGGAAATTTAGCAAACTGTTTATTGAGCACTATTTTACAGCAGATGCTCAAACGAAAGACCACCAACAGGAGCAAACACTTCACACATTGATACATGGATCTCCGTACAATTTTCAAAGATACCAATGATGTTCCTCACATCTCCAGCAGCAGCAGCAGCCAGTTAGACGACGAGATCTTTTTGGAGTCGATGGGGTATCGCATATGGTGTCAATACGGTGGGGAATCGAATACGTATGCTGTGCCGAAACTCATACGTGTCAATTGCCCCAAAGAAGAAATTCAGACATAAGAAATCTACTGATCATGGTAGATCCAGTCTTTTTTTTTCAGTCAAAGGGAGATCTCGACAATACAGGTATATACAGGCTTTACAAAAAATCGCTTTACGCTCTTTAGCTTCTACTAAATCTGTTTACCGTTTTTGATGTAATTTTACGATTTATGAATAGGTCCATCTTAGTCTATGCAGCAATTTTCATGTACAATGTCCGGGTAATTCTTGACATCAGTACTAAAATATGAGGAAGCAATATCATGTTCAAGCCTGATCTTGCTTCGAAAAGAGAAAGGGACATCGACCAACACTTACACCAATGTCTTTTGCAAGAAGTGGGAGTACGTTCATCTGTTCAGAGGATTATTCGATCCAATCAAATAATTATACATTAAACGAGTCCACATATTGATCGAAAAATTTTGCTGGTATGCATATGGTCCTGCTGCATGCAAATTTTCATGGATCCGAACATGCGCGCTGTAATCATCAAAGAGTCCTTCTCATGTAAATTAGCTTTGTCTGTGCCTAACACGTATGTGGCAAAGTCCGGATGTTGTACTATTTGTACTGGGTTCCAACGGGGAAGCTCTATACAGCCAGGATCAGTGCTTGAACTTTCTATAAATGAAATGGGAATCTCCTATACCAACGAACGCCTTAGATACAGATCACACGAAACAGTTTTCGTACATGTCAAAGGATTAAGCCCAATTGCACATAAAACAATTTCTTCCATTCAAAGAGTGGTCTCAGTTCGGGTGCGACTTACATCACATTTGCCCTAATATGTTACTTTAAAATAGGAATTTCAAGGCAATTTTCAATCGCCCGATTTGACTCAGAATCATGGGAATAACATATATGGGAAAAAGGTTGTGTAATTTTTCCCTCACTTCATTTCCGTTTAGGATGTTTCTCTTCGTGAAACGCAAACGAATGAAGGTGATCTTGAACTACAGCCTCAATTACATGGAGAAAATAAATGCTGTGCGGACCTGACGACCCGAGTTCCGATTGCAGATGGGGACTGGCAAATGAATGAACTGCCTATTTTAAAATAACAGAATATAGCAGCGGTTTTCAACCCTTTCACTAATGTGCACCATCTACACACAAATTTAAAAACTTGAGTACCACCACTATATTTTACAATGATTATTTTTCAATTTCTCCATCGAAATAATTAAGAAAATATATTCTGCCATTTGTACAACCTGTTGGTTATTTGTATTAAACATGCACACATAAAAAGTATTAGATGAAAATTTGTTCCCATTTTAATTATCAAAATTTAAGTTATAATACTTTAATTCTAAAATTTAGTGCGAAATTTGAGCCTGTTAAAAGCGATAAATTTCTTTTTGTCTGACCTTATTTCATTTAGTTTTAACCGTAAATTATTATCGACTTTTAATTTTGTTCTGTGTTTATTTTTGAAATATGACATGGAAGAAAATCCTTGTTCACACGAATAGGTTGCGCAAAAAGCCAATAAAAATTTAATAGCTTTATTTGAAATGCCTTTAATTCTTTTTTTCGGTTCAGCCAAAAGTTAACAAGTGTGTTATTTTTTAAATCTTTAGTTAAGTGTTCAACCGCAGGAAATTTCTTTGAACAAAATGGATTTCTAGTCCAAATTTCTTTTTCATAATCCTCGAGAAAATGCATGTTGTAGCAATGAAAACAATAATTTTTAATGTCGGATACTAATTCTTCTTTTATTTTTCAAATTATTTTCGGTTAGAAAACTTTCTAAAAGCGATAGAAAGCTGAAAATATTATTATTATCCAATTCTTTGATTATTAGCTCGAGTGTTTTACTATTGCATTTGTTTTATCTCTAACGGTAAATAAATTAACACTTTATCCTTGTAATACTAGATTTAATTCATTTAACTTTCTAAACATATCCGCTAAATGTGCTAAACGCATCAACCATTATTCACCAAATAAAACAATTTTGCAATTCAAATTTTGAATCACAAGGAAAAATTCAAATTTTTGATCGAAGCTCAAAAAGACGATTTAAAACTTCGATCAGAAATTGATAAGATAATCACCTTACTTCCAAATCTGCCCATCTCTTGGCATAAAATCGTAAATATTCTTAAACTTAAATCTCAGCTTTTAATAAAATCAACAATTTTCACAGCTTGATTCAAAACGATGTTCATGTTTTCGGAGACTGTTTTGGCTACTAAAGCTTCACGATGAATGGCAACGAGGGAATTTAGTTTCAGGTGCGACTTTCTTTATTTGAGAAATAACATTGGAATGTTTTCCTGTTAAAGTCGACGGCAATGCACTTAACCAAGAATATCATCCTGAGACTTCAAGAGGATGTTGGGGTATTTAATTTTTAAGTTTAACGCTTAAAACTTTTTTTCTTTGCGTACCATATATTTTTCTCCTGCGTACCACATATTTTTACTAGTGGTATGCGTACCACCGGTTGAGAACCGCTGGAATATAGCATTGAAAAATCCACTTTTGCAGAGCAAGCGATGCGCGCGCTCAAATGTTTACCGATTTAGAAGTTGTTTCGTTGGGAATCGTTGTCCGTCCAGCCGTGGCTTTTTCGCTTCCATTCGCTATTCGTACATCACATGGATATTTGCAAGTTGTGCGTTTGTAAAGCAATGCTGTTTGAATCCTAGCTCGGATATTTTACTATCATCCTGTATATGGACTATTTTTTAAACTCGGAAGTGACAATTAAAAAAAAGGAAAGAAATAAAAGCAAAAGAAGGGGGAAAACGAAAGAAATAATAAAGACCTCCAATAGCATATAGCGTACAACTCAAGATCAATGAAAAGGAAATGTTGAGAAATGTTTGTAGTCTGAATAGTCCTGCTTAGCTGCATGGCCAAGTTGCAACAATCTCATGTAAAACTTCTTCTTGCTTAAATCCGTTCAATATTACCTCGTGTGATAATCTCAAAGCTAAAATCGAAAAAAAATGATGCCACAACATTACTATGTTACAAAAATGGTTTCAGATTTGATCTTGAAACTGCCAAAACAATGGTGCCACAATATTACTCTGCTGTAAAATTTGTTACACATTTGTTCTTGGGATATCAGAAATCACATCAAATAAGCAACACTTTTTTTCCTTCGTTGAAGCAAGAAATCAGTTTAAAGAAAAGACGAGGGATGATAAGAAAGGGCAGACCAGAAATCATGAAACACCTCGCTACGTAAGCATGAATTTATTTATTATTAAATTTTATCAGCCCAATTATCTAAGAAAATAAGATCCAGTCTTTTTTTTTTTTTCACTCAAAGGGAAATCCTGACAACACATGTATATACAGGCTTCACAAAAATTCGCTTTGCACCTCTTAACTTCGATTAGATCTGTTTACTGTTTTTGATGTAATTTTACGATTTATTAAAGAAATCCAAAGAACTTTATTTTAAGTGAGGCGGAGACAAAAAGCGGAAGCATTTGTTTCAAATAATGACTGAAATAAAGTATCATTTTAAGAAAGGAAATGGCTCGAAGATTTAGAGCAGTTTTGTCGGCATTTTTTGGAAACCTACGAAGAACTGTACGGGGGGGATATCACTCTAAGCAGTCAAATGTAGAGTCATATTTCAAACCTTTCATGGCTACAAAAGCAAGAGACATATATCAGCTTTTAATATTCCTTCGCCGCCACATGGAGAAACTGCAGTTCTCACTGCGTTTTTCCCAAAATCCGACTTTTTCTGAAATGACATGATAATTTTTTCCATATTTCGATTCTACCACTCAAATTATGCCAAACTGCCAAGTTTTGTAAAAATCGCACGAGTAGGTTTTCAAAAATTAGCTCTCAAAATTTTAGCTCCTTAATATTACTTGAATTTGATATATATTTATTAATCTCTCTTTTTTTTATGAAACTTATTGAATTCCTACAGTTCGAAATTTAGGTTCATTCTAAACAAAATTCGCACATTTTTTATCATTTATTTTTAAAATTTGTATTTTTAAATAATTTTTATAAATTTTTCGAAAAACATTTTGAATTATAACCTATAAAAGTTTTACAATGATCTTAAAGAAGATTTATTTCTAAGCATACCTGCAAAAAATTAGAACTTTTTATTCAAAATTTCCGAAGATATACGCGAATGTATAAATTGGCGCGTTTTGAAATTTGGCATATTTGTTGAAAGAGATAATAACGAAAATGTGGTTTACGCACTTTGTTAAAATTATTTGAAAGTAGAACGATGTGCCTTATTTTCCTCTTATCCACAATGTAATAAGGCAGGAACGATGTGACATTTTTTAACTCCGCTGCACTATGGAAGGGGAGGAAAATAGGCTGCCCCATATTAAGAAGTTCGCCAAGTGAATTATTCTTGGTTCAAACTGGAAAAAATTCGCCAAATTAAATATATGAATTTCTCCACAAATTTCGCACCAAATTTTACAGAATGTAATATTTAGGCAAAATTTGAGTCGTAGAATCGAAATCAGGAAAAAAAATGGTATGTTGTTTCAGAAAAAGTTCGATTTTGTGTCAAAATATCTCTATTAGAATAAAGCTATATGTAAATCTAAGATATATCCTAAGTCGCGCTTTGGAGACATGGAAAACGCAATTTGAATTTCGTCAATCGGCCCAGTAGAACGGGAGACATAGAACTGTCCCTTTTTTTTGTGCACTGTACCTGGCAGATGTAATCGATGATTCTCATTCTTCTGCATCCTTGTTTTCTGCAGCTGTCACGATTTATTGTTCGATGACTCGACTTAACACCAATTCCTCACTGTGTACATCACTCTGTACACAATTCATTCATCACTGTGTACACAATTCACTACAGTCTCAAGTTTGTATACAGAAGCTATACTATTTGTCATACCATTGTTGAGCTGCAAGCCGAATGACCGAGTGGTCAATATCGCTGAATACTTGTAGTTCCACCTGTTTCGAACTCAGGCAAACCAGCTGGTTGCATGGTTGGTTTTCGTGAATTTCCCCTTATGTAACACGAATACAAGTAGTTTCCTTTAGGTAATTCTCCATGAAAGAATACCTTAGGCAGACAACTTTTGTGTACTTTTCTGTATTCAAATGACCTAACCATATTGTATTTAAAGATGTTTAATTCTTGCCCTTATACTATTTAGGTGAGGAGAAGGTTTTCACGGGAATACTCTAATTTCATAAAAAGTGGGAATCTCTGTTTGGGAATATTTTCTGAAATAAAGAAAACAGAGTTGCAAATAATTTTTCTTTTTTTTTATTAAACTACATTACAAGTAAAGCACCGAGTCGCTAAAAGTTTTTATTTTATGTTGGAAATATATATGAGAAAGAGGGTAAAGATGTAGGGGATGCGATTGACCGCTTTTAGTTATTTATTTATATTTTTTTCTTTAGGATTCCACTCCTCACATGTAACATAAATACCAGCCAGTTTAATTAGACAGTCCTCTTCGAAAGGTATCCGTGCGTCTAGGCAGATGGCTCTCATGTGCTTTCCCAGATTTAAATAACTTACCTTTGTCAAAAGCGACAGATTTGATTAGCCTTTCTTCATCTACATACTTTTTGGCAGCCCGGTTATAGAAGCTGGACATTAAATATTAGGAAAACTTTGTAACTGACGTGGTAACTGCTATGGCATTTTTTTAAATTGAAAATATATAGTCTAATTATGAGATTTAAAAAAAAAGGCGAATTGATAATACTTATTTACATATATTCAAAAACTCAGAAAGGCAGAATAGATAAAGATAAAGCTAGTCTTGCAAAGGAAGACAATAGTGATAATTTGTTTTTAAAGGAAAGGAAAGAGAATGTGCACCGACAATTTGCTCTCAGAAGGTTTAAAACGCTTTGAATGTTTTAAAGTTAAGCAACCCCCTCCCACAAAAAGAAAAAAAAATGTTACAATGTTTTGAAGCGGTTTAAAGAAACAATCTGTCTCAAAAGATTTCGTCTATGCATGGCAATCATACCACGAAATGCATAAAGTCATGGTACCCGTAAAAGGAGCAATTTTAGGTGGAAAAGAATCCCATTTATCTACTCGATGTCCTAAGCAGATTTGTTTCTGTGAGATTTTATATACAGGGTGTTTATAAAATCTCGGACCTATTTACATGTTTAATAACTCATAAAATAATGAAGATATAAACAAACTTATGACATTTATTGAATGGAATAACTTACATATTTTCCTTTCTAGGTTTGAATATCTTTACGTTTGTAAATATCGTCTGCGCGTGTGGTTAATTTCAGATAATTTCATTTTTCAGTCTAAATATCTGTACTTTTCTAAATATCGTCTGCTTATTAATTGCATTTTTCTCTCTTTTGTTTTTGGCAACTATTGCAATGTTATGTTTACTTTTGATGTGTTTGTTCTAGTACTTTTGTATGTGATGTTTTATTCGACCGGATATTAAGGAGAATGCATATACCACAAGAGAAAGCACAGATTTTATGGTGATTCATAGAAACGAAATCCATAATGCTCCTGATATTACGCCGCTGGACTTTTTCCTTTGGGGATTTGTAAAGGACAACGTTTACAGGAGGAGAGTGTCGAACATGGATGACCTAAAAGCCAGAATTACAACCGCAATAGCCTCTGTGGATGCCGACATGCTGGCGTGAAACTGAACATCGACTTGATATTCTCCGTGCGCGTAATGGCAGACCGCACATTCAGTTGAACAATGCTAAACGAATTACGCACACTGCGCATGCCCAGAAGAGAATTTGGCGCAATTACGACTTTGGTGTAATTTTAAAAGAAGCTAAATGTGGTATATGGTTGATGTTCTGTTACCTGGACGTAAACAGTTCGGGGTTTTAAAACTTGTTCAGTTGTACGTTGCTTCATTACTTAGATGTAAATATCGATTTCAAACTCCCCAAGTTTTCGTTTAAGAAGGATTACAAAACAGGAAACATTGCATGATGTTGTTTATTGATTGCACTTCTGATGAATAAAAGCAATCGATTATTTACCATGCGTTCCATTCTTAAATACTTTAACAACTTAAGGAATATATATAGCTT
Organism: Stegodyphus mimosarum; assembly: GCA_000611955.2. Taxonomy (NCBI): domain Eukaryota; kingdom Metazoa; phylum Arthropoda; class Arachnida; order Araneae; family Eresidae; genus Stegodyphus; species Stegodyphus mimosarum. The sequence goes on from KK116498.1 coordinate 41,480, forward strand.
AAATTACTGAATTAAAGCCAAAGAAATTATTACAAATAACTGATATTAAATGTAATGTTTACGAACAAAATAAACCAAATTACAAATTAAAAATTAACAGCCAAAACGTATTCTCTCTTTTTTTAAATTAAAAATCATTTTCTTACTTCGTGCGAGAACTGCACGCACGAACTGTCGTGCTCTCGAGTTGGCGTTTCAAACATTGCCATTTATTAACATATATATTTCAAATTCAACTATTTCAAAAGTACAGGATTATTATTGCAACAATATCTAAAGTTGTTACAGTATTCAATTTGAATAACAATTTCTTATACTTATTTGAATTAAAAGACTTTCAAGGAACATTCCAGTCGTGGTGCGAATGCTGAGAGCAGTGCTTAGATGAAATACGGCGCTCAGTGCGCAAAGAGGAATCGGGGAAACAGAACTAATTCTATTAAATATATATTCTTCGCGCTGAAACCATAAAATTCAGTTAAAGAACAATATCGCAAAATATTTAAAAGAGTTTAGAGTCTTAGAATTAGAAGAATTTTTTAGAATTTCTGATATACAGTCTTGCGCTGGAGATAATTTTTTTTTTTTTCTTTTTCGTACACTGGTGCCATTCCTCGCTTCGAAATCGTCGAGTTTCTTAATCAAAAACTATAAATGCTTTACAAGATATGAAATCGATAATAAAACAAATTCCAAATTTGGGCTTCCAGATGCCGATGTTCGGGTGGAGACGTACGTTATTCAAAATTAGATGGCTCTAGGTACCGTTGTTTAATCACAATGCGAGAAACATACGTATATTTATGATGAGAATTCTTTATTATTTAATTTCTTTAAATATAATACAGTGCTTTAATATTTGGTGGCAAGAATTTAAAAAGTGATTCGCCGTTTATAGTGAATCGACGCAAAATGCCAAAACGAAATTAATAGCCCCTTCTGGGCTAAAAAAAGAAGAGAGAGAAACACGTCCTTGTTCAGTTTCTTTTTGATCGGTCTGGTATCCTTCTTAAATGTCATAATCTCATTAACTGTCACTGCAAGTTACCAAATAAGGTATTCTCTCCCTCCTTTCTACATGCCTTCGTGGTGTAACGGTTAGCACACTCGGCGCGTATTCGAGAGGTCTAGGTTCGAATCCCGGCGAGAGCATTGCTCATTTGTCATGTCTCATGCTTCAAAAATCCTAATATCTCTACCAAATTAAAAGAATTTCAAGTAACATTCCAGTCATGGTGCAAATGTTGAGATCAGTGAGTGAATGAAATGCGGCACTCAGTTCTTAAATGTCGTATGGCATTATTTAAAACCGTATTAAAGGCTAGGGCTCATATGGAAGTGAACCTGGCCCTTTAAAATTAACGGAAGAACAAATGCATCAAACATCAATTTAAATACGCTCTCTTTCAGCTATTAATTCTTTTAATTATTAATTTAAAAGAACCACAGATGTCATCTGCCAAGAGCACAAAATTACCTTTCTCAAATACAGGACAATACTTTGAAAAAAGACCACATTTACTTCAAGTATGATTTAAGAAAAACATTACCTTGATCAGTTCCTTTTTGCTGGGTCTTATTCTTCTTACATGTTACGATCTCGGAAACCGGCACTGCAAGTTACTGTTAAATACGTATTTAAGTTATTCAAAAAAAAAAAAATTCTTTAGCGAACTTTATACAAAAAAAAAAAAAGTTTAAAAGGAGTATATAATTTAAGTTTACGTTTCTAAAAATGGCTTCCTTTTTTTACGCCAAAAGGGTATTCCCAAATGGGATACTAGTCTCGAAACGGCATTTTGATTTGAATCACTATAAACGGCGCATGACATTTAAAATCGTTGCCAACAAATATTATCGCTCTGTATAATATTTAAAGGAATTAAATTACGAAGAATCTACATGTTTGGATTTCGAATTTGTTTTACTACCTATTTCATATTTTGTAAAAATTTAACGAATTTTTGATGAACAAACTCAAAGGTTTTAAAGCGAGCAGTGGCGACACTGTACGGGAAAAAAAAAAATCTCCATCGCTCGAGACTGCTTGTCAAAAATTCTAAAGATACGCTGCTTTTAAATACAGGACGTTTATAAAGTCCCGGATCCGTTTTGATGTTTAATAACTCATAAAATAATAAAGATAGATTAAAATTAATAACATAAATGGTTAGATAGGCTGAAAAAGTTTCATGACCCTTGTCAATGAACTTCCACGTGTGCCCCCTTCGTCGCACGGAGAATATCGAGTCGATATTCAATTTCACGCCAGGTACCGGCAAGCATGTCGGCATCCACAGAGGTTATTGCGGTTGTAATTCTGGCTTTTAGGCCATCCATGTTCGACACTCTCCTCCTGCAAACGTTGTCCTTTACAAATTCCCAAAGGAAAAAGTCCAGCGGCGTTATATCAGGTGATCTGGGTGGCCAAGGAATTGGACCTCCTCGCCCAATCCATCTTCCTGTAAAATGGTCATCAAAGAACTACGAACGATGGTACCCCAATGAGGTATTGCACCATCTTGTTGCAAAAAGACATGTGGCTGAAGCTCTTCTAGTTGTGGAAATACGAAGTTTTCCAACATGTCTAAGTATACGACTGATGAGACCATCTTTTTTGTAAAAAGGGAAGGCCCAATGACTCGGTCGCGCATTAGTCCACACCACACATTAACCTTTGGGGAATCTCTTTGTGCCTCACGGTATTCATGGGGGTTTTCAGATTACCATATGCGCACATTATGGCGATTAACAATGCCAGAAAGATGAAAGGATGCTTCGTCGAAGAACATTACAGAACAGTACAGATATTTAGACTGGAAAATGAAATTATCTGAAATTAACCACACGCGCAGACGATATTTACAAAAGTAAAGATATTCAAACCTGAAAAGGAAAATATATAAGTTATTCCATCAATAAATGCCATAAGTTTGTTTATATCTTCATTATTTTATGAGTTATTAAACATGAAAATGGGTCCGGGACTTTATAAACATCCTGTATTTTGTGATTTTGCTATTGAATCGAATTTTATGTGGCGTAAGGGCCAAAAACCTGATGTTTGTATAAATAAATTAACACACAGAAAACATTAACAATAAAAAGGTAAAATAAAGTGTTGTAAGGCCATGTTAGTAAGAAAACTGAACATTACTATGATAAACTGAGAAAAGACTGAAAAAAACGGAAAAATGTATGCGAACACTTAACGCTGCATCAGCAATTCTAAACGTAAACTGCTATGCTGTTTTTAAAATTTTTGTAATTTTGCTGCTGAACTGTATACGGTGTAAGTGGCAAGAAAAATGATGCTTGATCATAAAGCTAAAAAAGAAAAAAAAAGGTTATTAGGAGGAAGCATAAAGAAACCTTAATCTTCTGGGCGACCGTTAAAATCTGAAACCTTTCAGCCTTTTTTTTTTTTTTTGTTTGTGTATGGTTGTGTGAATTTTTAAATGTTACAAAACAGTCGGGAGAGATTGAGAAAAACAAGGAAAACATTACGTATTCATTAATTATGTGAACTTTCCGGTTTCGCGCAACTTTATGCAAATGATGGGGAATTGTCTGAAAATGACTACTTTATTTTTCCTGATTTTCGACCTTCCCTTTAAGATTGTAATGGTAAAGTTCGCTTGATTTTTGAAAGAGAAATAGTTATACTATTTTCAGTTACAATAAGATTTGAATTAAGTTTTCCCATCTGGTCTAAAACAGCATATCTTTAGAATTTTTGTTAAACTGCTTCGCCCGATGGAGACTTTTTTTTTAAAGTCCAAAGGGGAAATTTGCCCTCAAGAACTGTTAATTTCGTTTTGGCATTTTTCGTTGATTCACTATAAACGGCGAATCACTTTTTAAATTGTTGCCACCAAATATTGTCGCCCTGTACTGTAGTTAACGAAATTAAATAGTGAAGAATCTACATGAATGTATGTATGTTTCTCGCAGTGTGATAAAACAACGGTACCTATACCCATCAAAACTTGAATAACGCAATCTTCTGTAGAATATGGCATGCGGAAGCCCTAATTTGAATTTGAAATTTGTTTATTATAGATATCATATTTTGTAACAGTTCAACGAATCATCGATTAAATACTAAACGATTTCAAAGAGAGCAATGGCAACACTCTAGGGGGAAAAAATAATTTTTTTTAGCTCCAGCACGCGGAACTGTGTATCGGAAATTCTAAAGATATACTCATTTTAAAATTATTTTGCGATATTGTTGTTGAACTGAATTTTATGTTTTGAGTACGTAGAAAATGATATTTAATAAATAAAGGTAACATGTAAAA
>KK116498.1:45828-56771 GCA_000611955.2 Stegodyphus mimosarum
AAAATTAAAAAAAAAAAAAAAAAAAAACGCCTCTTTGGACGAAATTTAAAATCTGAAGAATTAAGATTTTTTTTGTAGGGTCGTCGTCACTGCTTGCTTTGAAATCGTTGAATTTGTTAATAAAAAATTCGTTAAATCTTTACAAAATATGAAATAGATAGTAAAACAAATTCAAAATCCAAACATGCAGATTCTTCGTATAAAAGAAATTAAACATATACAAAAGAAACAGTTTTTGACAGACGATTCAGTGCCGCTTACCTAATGAGGATGCGCTACTCGAAACCATTCTCCTCTGTCCGAGACAGACTGGCGACAATATTTGCTGCTAATGCGGAGTACTTATTTCTTTGAATTTCATTAGAGATTTATTTCTCATCCAATTAATTCAGTTCTCACTTCGCGGCAAGGCAAAAATAATAAAAGCTCAAAATATTTTCATTAAAAATTGAAAAATCTAGAAAAACATAAAACACCAACTTTACTTAAAGCAATTAAAAAAAAATTTTTACAATTAAAATTGCAGTTTCTACGCAAGAACAAGCAATTCGGCCAGCTGGAAAAAAGGCAGATTTTTCGGTACACAAAACTAAAAGTTTCCTTTTGGTCCCACTCGGCAAAAAGACACTGAAAGTGCAGAAAGAATTAATTCACTGTTCTGCTAAGTTTTAAATGTAAACAAATATCGCTGCTATGGCAAAAAAATAGGCTTAGCCGCACGTAAGCAACTTTTAAATTGTTGATAATTCTACAACTATAACATGCAGATAAGAACAACATAATTCAATCATTTTTAAAGCAAAAAATGCACAATTTATAAACATATAAGAATAAAGAAACTGAGCTCATAGAGGCGAGTAACAGAGTGGATATATATTTATATGCTTTTGGTGCGGCCGATTGCAACCAAAGTAGAAGGTGCACATCTACATATTATAGCAGTTCTATAAACGAAATTTCAACGTTCTGAGGCTACTCGTTTTTGAATTACGGGGGATACATACATACATTCGCACGTAAGTACGTACGTACAGACACCACGAAAAAATCACTTCAGAATCCATTTTAAATCAGTTTTATGATTTTTTTGGGGGGAAAGGTCCTTTGTTCTGTCCTTACGTACAGATGCCATGCAAAAACATCGTTAAATTGCATTCGATAGCGGTCAAATTAGATATTTTCGTTGAAATATGATACCCGAAATTTTTTACGAGCACAATACTTCTTTTTTACTTCGTACAAAGAAGTAACAAAACAAGCATTTATTCCAATTTTTATATCATACCTATAAAAGACACGTTTATGAGTTTTCAATTTAAAAATTGACCCGTAAAACTTGTTCGTACTGAACAGACATTTTCCTCTGTCTCTGAATGGCAACACGAAGATCAGTAGAAGAGCAATAATTTAGAGAACAGCAAGTGGCAACAGTCTTAACTTTTGAATTTGCTTGCGATTTGTTTGATGCACGGAGTATAATGATTATACTCCGTGGTTTGATGCAACTCGAATGCTGCTGATGAGACATTAAATAGATCCTATATTAGATTAATTCATTTGGCATTCTAAGAAATTCCCTTTTAAACTAGATTGAATGTTGATTTAGATAGAAATGCAACTGAATCATACATGTAGAAATTTAGACGCGGCATTTAGACTTATTTTAGAACTTCGTTAGATACGCCGGGCCATTTGTGTATTGAACAGAATTGATTAAATGAAATAAATAATATTAAGAAAATATTAAAATATTTGGTTTTCAAGACTTCGATGTAGCTTGAGTCTTCAAATTTCAGATTCTTTTATTATGTGAGGCACAATGTTAGAAACTCGAATTCTTATATCAGAAGCAACTTCAAGTCGATTACTGTTTTTAGATTTTGTTGTAGCGCAATGTGGAAAACCCGTCTTGCGCAAATACGTTAGTACAAAAGAAAGTAAAATATGAGTAGCTCGTTTAATAAGTTCAGATATTTTTCTAACAAACTTGCTCAAAATTCTTTTTAACTATAGTTGTTTAAATTTTTGTTTTATGTCGAAATCAAGTTTCATAATTTTTCTCGGAGCACAGTTTGGGAAACACTGCTGTAATCCATAGCGTTTTATTGTTATTATAGGTGACGGATGAATTTTCCACTTGTGGCTTAGTTTGCTGTTGCCATAAAAATTTAACTTTTTACTTACATTTTATTTATTTATTTACTTTTATCGAAACAGATGCAAATTGCTTCCTTTATGCGATTTAATTAAAAAATGAGTTCAAAATGGAAATTTTGAAATTTATTCCTTTCTACTTTAAATATTAAAAAAAAAATCTGAAAGCTTTTAGATTTTATATTACATGCAAAGGGGAGTTTTTTCCATGTACACACACATACATGCTTCGAGAGCATTTGGGCTAATATCCCTTTGAGCTAATAATATTTTAAAACAGCATATCTTTAGAATTTCCGATAGACGTTCTCGCGGAGTGAAGGTAAAAATGTTTTATTCCGTATAGTGTTACCACTGCTCACTTTGAAATCGTTGAGTTACTTACTCAAAAATTTTTTTTAAAGTTTTATAAAATATGAAATAGATAATAAAATGAATTTGAAATTAAAATTCGGCCTTCCAGGTGCCCATATTCGGGTGGAGGACTGTGTTATTCAAAATTTGTTGGATCTGGGTACCGTTGTTATTTCACAGTGCGAGAAACATACATACATACATGTAGATTCTTCATTATTTAATTTATTTGAAGATAACACAGAGTGATAATATTTGGTGGCACGAGTCTGGAAAGTGATTCAACGCCTTTAGTGATTTGATCAAAAATGCCGTTTCCCTCCTGGGTAAACAGTAACTTCTTTGGGCTTAAATGATATTAATTCCTCGAAAATGAGCGAAGATGAGACTTTTCTGCTTTTTTTTTCAGAAGTAAGCCTGACTATGAGTTATCAGAAAAAAATGTTACCCGAAGTTACTCCGATTTCGAAAAACCAAAGTTTACTACATTCGCTTACTTTTAAGGTGTCGCAAAGTGGTCTGAAAAAAGGTTCCAGTCGCGCCTGATCATTTGCCGGAAGTACCAGCTGAGTCAATTCGATAGTGACGCCTCTCCTAAAACAATTAGATTTACGGAAGTTCAAAAAAGCACATGAATTGAATTCAGAAATGTCAGTTTTTCCTTTATGTGTATCTACATTCTAAAAATATGAAATATACAATTTTTTATTAGAAATGAAAGCATAAATATTAGTGATTTAAACCCAAATGTGTAAAGATTTAAACAAGATAAGAAGAGCTTAAATAAATGCTTAAATAAATATGCGTATACCCAATTCTGTTTCTATACTATAGTATAGACATAGGAGGGGGAATGAGAATATACAAAAAAATTAAAAACTGGTTGCAGAATTAAGAATCAGGCTCAAAAATATTTTGAAAACAAATCATACCGAAATCTTTAAAAATTTTAATTTAAACTGGCTTTTAATCACTTATATATATATATTTCTTCAATTTATGTATATAAAATTGAAGAAATATAATGTAAATTATCATTCATAAAGAAAATATTAAGTCACTAATTGCATGATCTTTGAATACAATTAATTTTTCGACGCATTTTATTCACTTAAATCCGAATGAAGTATATTTTATAAAATTAAAAAAAAAAATACAAATTAACTTTTATTATTCACATTTATAATTTAGCTTAACTTTTAAATTCATTTACATTAGTACACTAAATTAAGGTTTCGATAAACAAGACAAAATCAAAAAGGATTATTAGCCCATACCAGAAAGGCTATTAATTTAGTTTTACCATTTTGCGTTGATTCACTAAAAGCGTTGTTTCACTTTTCAAATTGTTGCCAACAAATATTATGGCTTGTATTATGTTTAAAGAAATTAAATAATGAAGAATCTGCATAAATACATGTATGTTTCTCCCCCTGTGATAAAACAACGGTATCTAGAGCCAGCCAGTTTTTAATAATGTAATCTTCCACTTTGAATATGGGCATCTAGAATCCCGAATTTGGAATTTGTTTAATATCTATTTCATATTTTGTAAAATTTGAACGAATTTTTGACTAACAAACTCAACGATTTCAAAGCGAGCAATGTACAAAAAAAAAAAAAAAAAAATTTATCTCCAGCGCACGAGACTGTGTATCGGAAATTCTAAAGATACGCTGTTTTAAATATTTTGAGATATTGCTCTTAAATTGAATTTTATGGTTTAAGTGCGCAGAACATGATATTTAATAAATAAAGGTAACGCACAAAAGTTAAAAAAGGGCCACTTTGGGAGTAATATAAAATCTGACAGTTTTCGTTTTTTTTTTTTTAATTGATTTTGTAGAAATAATAGAGAACGACTTTTGTTATGAAGAGTTATGCTAACTTAAAAATTTATGCATATATAATTTGGGGATTTTAATGCTAAAAACGCGTACTTCAAAGTAAAAATTACCTAACAAATTTTGTCACTAAATGGCATCCATTCTTTGCTAAGAATTTTTTCTTTTATTTTTTAAGGTATATATTGTTGCGTGCGTAAGGTATATATTGTTGCGTGCGTATTCGTTAAGGAATGAATGCACAAGTCGTTAAAAAGTTAACAAAAATTTATTCTTTCCACAAGAAATAAATCAAAACGCTGAATATTTCTTCAGAGATAGTCGCACAATATCACAATATCTCAAACGTTAAACAGAATTCACTTTAAAACAGATAAACTAATTCTAACTCACAGCGAAATCGCTACGATCAATCACAGCATTAAGTAAACAGACAGCAGTTCGCTTTAAACAGCTACAATTACAAACTGAGATGAGGTATTTCAATTCGGCTTTTATAACCTTTTTAATTATCACTAGAATAATCTCGATTTTTCTAGATTTTTCATGGATGGCAACAGTAATTACGAGATATTTAATTATTAAACATTAAATGCACACGCTCTTTTATTTATTTTTTTTTTTCGACGTAGCTTTCTCTTCAAAAATCGTCTGCGTTGCACGGGAAATATAAATTAATTAATTACAATTCTAAATAAATAGTCAAATAAATATGAAATCCGTAACAATATTTTTAAGAATTAAATCTACACAGGGATTTTTTAAAATGTGTAATTCCATAATAGGTCAAAATATCTGCGCTAAACAAAGAATTCTCTATCTAATTCCAAGCAAAATTGCGTTAAGCAGCTTAACGCAATTTTAATTTAGCTTGTTTTTTTTAGCTTAATTTGCTTGATTTTAGATTAGCTTGATTTTTAGCTTCGCATATTAAGCTTGCTTAACGTCCGTTAAGCTTCGTGTTACAGGAAAATCGTGAACAAAAATTTAAAAATACATGCAAAAACAAAATTATTTCGGGTGCTTCTGCTTTAAAGACTTACACATTATATGTTTCTAAGAATATTCTTTCAAATATTTTCTTGGAACGAAGAGGAAAAAGTTGCTACAGGTGTGCGAGCAGCTTTGGAATTCTTTCGGTAGGAAAACAGTCATTGTTCAATATTTCAGAGACTGAAATAAACAAGGAGTGACAGTCATGTGACTTGCAACATGATAAGCATTGCTAGGTATATTAAAAAAATAGTAATGATGAAATACTTCTGACGTATTCAAGACATTCACGGTTCATTCATTCTCAGAAGTTCCAAGTTCTACTATATAACAAAAGAACTAATTTATTTTTTCAAATAGTTTTTTCACAATTTTTAATATTACAATTCATTGACTTTCGAACGGTTTTCTGTAACCCGTCATTCAGACTGACATCAGTTCATAAGTGTGATTCCTATAATGATTTTTTTTTTTTTGTAAGATCCTGAACAGCAGTCTTAAACAGAAAGTTGACACGATAAAATAAACAAACTGACATGTTCTAATTATTATCGTCAATGTTTAATCTTATTTCAGAATAAAATTCAGACTGGCGTGCTTCTTTCCTAGATGCATAGAACTTAATATCCACATTGACTGTACTACAGTCTATCTGGTATTATCCTAATGAACAATTAGGTTGTGTTTTTCCCTTCTGCATAGAAAGCACTATTTCTTGTGATACAAGATGTGGAATTCTATTTATACAACGATGTATCATTAAGTTCCTGCACTAGCTCTGTTTGCACAAAAATAAAGAACTTACATAAGTTTGAACATCATTGCCTTCGAAATAATTACATTGTGCAGCAAATTCACTTTGTCTGAGTGTTCCTGCCCCCGCTGCTATGCGGTTTTGAAGTCATTTTGAATTCATAATCTTTTACGATGCATCCTGGATGGCGCCATAGGATATGATTCTGGACGTGAAGGCCGTATTATCCCTAGCACGTTTAAAGAGATCTCTTATTTCGCTTATACGGATCCATTCGACACAGCAACAAAGTCTGCAATCTCCACCAATCAGCATACACAAGCTCTCAAATACATTTAATATTTCGCGGGTGATCGTGGAAGGTCTCCCATGTCGATCACTGTCTTCAAGGACACTTTGCCTTTGAAGCATGCGTGCTACTCCAACCATTGCATACGACTCATTGGCCTCATCATCTTAAGCTTGCCGAAGCTAAGACTTCTAGACATGGGAACTGACTCGTTACCATGTTGTATTCAAACGAAGCCCACTCGCTGTTAGTAACCTCTGATTTAGGGTTGTGTTTTTACATTTGTGTTGATGGTGTGCGATTTAATTTTGAGCAATATGGGTGAATGCGATGCATCAGATTGTTTAAAACATTCAAAAAACAACTTTGGTATGTTCCGAGTATGGTATGAAACGAGTGATTAATTCTCGTCATTTCCAATGGATTCCTAGCATACGAGGATTCGCTTTGAGGTAAGCTCAGCTTCGTGTTTTTCTGTATAATATTAAAAATATCAGTGTTCCTGTTTCAGCAAAGTGTGCATTTTTATTTAACTATCGATGATTAATAATTCCGCCAATGATGTTTGTGTTTTATTTTTAGTCCCTGAAGGACTATTGTTTTCGTTTTGGGATTTTGCGTCGGATCACTCTGAATGCCCATTTCACTTTTCAGATTGTTGCCACGAAATATTATCGCCCTATATTCTATTTAAAGAAATTAAATAATGAAGAATCTGCGTGAATGTATATATGTTTCTCGTATTGTGATAAAACGACGGTACCTAGAGCCATCCAGTTTTGAATGACGTAATCCTGATGCGAATATGGGCATCTGGAAGCCCAAATTTGAAATTTGGAATTTATTTTATTATCGATTTCATATTTTGTAAAACTTTAACGAATTTTTGATAAACAAACTCAAAGATTTCAAAGCGAGCAATGGCAACGTCGTACAGAAAAAACATTTTTATCTCCATCGCGTGAGACTGTGTATAGGAAATTCTAAAGATAAGCTCAGTTTAAAATTATTTTGCAATATTTTTCTTTAATTGAATTTTATGGTTTAAGTGCGAAGAACATGATATTTAATAAATAAAGGTAACACACAAAATGTTAAAAAAACGCCGCTTTAGACGTAATTTAAAATCTGAAACGTTCAGATGCTCTCTCTTTTTTTTTTTTTTTTGTATTTTTATTATATATACTGCTTTTTTTAATATATTTTTAATATTATCGTACACGAATATTATTTACATAATTATATCTTACATTCGATTTCAACTTAGTGCGTAGTTAGAACTATAAAGTACGTTTTCTATTTAAATTTTAATACGGGATTCATAATTTAAAATTGCGTGTTATGTTTTTGACTCTGTTATAATGTCGCCAAATTTGTCAGTTCTTGCCAGTATAAAAAACTGTAAACATTGGATAATGGGGAAAAAATGTTGCATTATCTGACGTTTCCTTCGAAGTCAAATAAATATGCCATGTACATTTTAGACATTTGGAAAAAGCTAGGTATTTATTCAAGTATTTAATGAACATTTTGACCGTATTATTTTATACATTATGTAATCATATAGAACTATATAATTTCCAGCTGTTTCACTTTAACTGCAATTCCCGTAAATTTATTTTCGAATGAAATATTTTTTAAAAAGCTCTGCAAACACGCCCAGAGCAACGTGGCGATCCTGCTTTCACTATTGCACGCCACACAGGCCCTCAGTCAGGAGTTATGGTCTAGGGTTACATTTCCCTTGATTGTCGGGCGCTTTGGTCGTCATTAGAGGCACACTTACAGCACAGGGTACGTCGACGTCATTCTGAGACCTGTTTTGCTACCGTTCCTTTTGCAGTACCCTGGCCTTATTTTTAAGCAAGATAATTCCAGACCACATACGGCATGTGTTGCTATGAACTGTCTTACAGCTTGTCAAATACTTCCTTGGCCAGCCAGATCGCTCTCCCATCGAGCATGTCTGGGATATGATGGGAAGGCGACTGCATCTACAAGGGAATGTTGCTGACCTAGCCCGACAATTGGAGCAAATTTGGCAAGAAATACCACAGGAGACCACCCGGGAGCTTTATCAGTCCACGCCACACTGTGTGGCACCTTGCATCCAAGCTAGAGTTGGGCCAACACCTTATTGAGCTCGTTACATTGTAATTATGTAAGTCTGAAATAAATCATTCAATTGTTCTTAAATTTTAATCGTTTTCTATTCTGTACATAGTCTTCCAGTGCACCAATTTTTGTCGCCATCGGACAACTCCTTCTTAGTGCGACGACATTTTTGTTATAGAGTGTATATAAGGAAAAAGTTATTTGTTATTTGCTATTTAAATCATGCACCATATAAAACTAAATGCTTAAAACAAAAGTTTTGAAACTTCTTTTAAGCAAAACGTACTAAAAATAACAAAACGGTTAAATGATGCATAAGAAAACGAATAGTTTTCCGCTTTTTGCAATAATAAGCCTGGCCTTAGTTTATCCGAAATCGCTCTGCTCTTATTAACTCTGCTAAACGTAATACTACTGTTTGCATAAATATGTTATTCCGTGCGTACAGGGTTTCGCAATGGATTGAATGCAGATAGAACCAACGATAACTTGACAAAATTTATTTTACCAAAAGAAACACTTTACAGTTCTGGAACTTTCCACAAGAATACTCGCACAACATTTCTGAGAATCACTGAGCACCATTAGTAGTTACACTTAAAACTACTAAGAATGCTAAACACAACGCGATGCAAAGCACATCTACAGAGCGAAGATCACACTGAGTTATCTGAATACTCCGAAGTCCACTCTGAACTGAAAAACTGACAATTTATCTATCTCCAGGCTTATACAGTTTCACCCCGGCCCCGAGAAATCTATAGTATAGTTCGACCACTTCATCCGCGACCATGAGAGCAAACACGCATGCGCCATTCGGACCGAATTATTCTCAAAATAGGGTGAAAGGATGGGGACTTTCTTTCCCTCCAGCATATCTCTTTCCGGAGAAGAGAAGAATTTCACATAACTTTTCATGTCGCAGCAACTAATAATGTCCCTTTTGGACGAGTCTATGTGTTTTGGCAGAATGCCAGCTAGCGTTGTATTTGAGACGGTCGAACTATACTTTCCATTTCTCGAAATTACTGGAAGGCATATACGGTTAAAGTTATATATAAGGGCCAGATACGGTTACAGTTACACATAGGGGTCAATTACAGTAACCGTTATAGTTATACAGTAACTCGACCAAAATATCGACAAACGGTCATCGAATTTGGCGACTTTTGGACATTTCTATCCAAGTTTGACGACATAATTAGCTTCCAAAATCGTGGGCCAGCTTGATCATATCTCACCAATTTCGCGAGATAGCCATGTACTCAGTGTTAAATAGACTTTCCTCTGTAATCATATTTTTCAAGCATAGCTTCTTTTCTTCAGACTTTTCATGTTAAATTACGCAAAATTCTTAACGGTATGCACAAGCATTGCCTGGAAATTGAGAAGCAGAGTTGAGAAATAATAATAATAATGAATTTTCGTCATACGTTTTGACATAATCCACATATTTCTATTTAATGTGATCCATACATTTCGCGATACAGAGTTGTAGAGAGAAAAAGAGTGCAGGTAGTCCCGTAACTTTACATCCTCACCAAACAAATGTATTTTATTGTAAATACAGTTTTAGACACAGACAAGATAAAAACACGATGCAAATCTTTCGCCGTTAGCAATAAAGATAAAAAAGATATAAATCTTATTTTTTGTAATATTTTGTTAGAGGAACTTTAAAAGTTTTTTCCTAGGTTGAGTTATAAACAAGATAATATTAACGTCAGAAAGAGGAGATTTACTTTAATACGAATTAATCATGTATATTATAAAATTAACACTGAATTCCGCACCATCCGAGATGATTTTGCTTAACAGCGCTTCCAAAGTCATTGGTTTCCCTTCCTTGATTTTAGATATTGTATTTGACTTTATATTTTCTGGGTAAAAAGTATTTATAAATACGGGCATCGCAGTTTTTGGTCATTATTTATTATTTCTTACATATTATATTTTTTACTTTTTCGATGGATTCCGTAAATGCATTTAATATGATGCAAATAGCACCATATGATGTTGGTTGATTCAATATTTTCTTCATCACTGCATTTCTTTTGCAGTCTTTAAACTGAATATTCTCTGAATTATGACATCTCATTTAACTCTTCCACAATCACTTTACTTTTCAGTTTTCAAGAATTCCTGCATATTGTCGAATGAAATGCTAGTAGCTCCATCTTATGGCAACAATATCAAAAAATAAAATATAAAAATGAGTTTGAAGTCAATGCCTTTCCATCTGCTTATAAAAATACAATAAACCTTCCTTAACAAGAACTCCCTTAAGGCGAATACTCGGTTAACATGAACAAAATTTCGGTCCTGGCAGAGATATGTTATTCTATAATTATATTGTTACAGATTTCATATTTAGTTGGCTATTTATTTAGAATTGTAATTAAAATTGTTTTATTTTCCCTTGCAACGCAGACGATTTTTG
>KK116499.1:0-23839 GCA_000611955.2 Stegodyphus mimosarum
TTGGTGGAACATTCTAACAATTGTCGTTTGTTTGTTACGAATTTCATGGACGTATATTTTCCTTTATCAGCTGATATTAAGATAAGGAAGGGAGTTAGAAGTAGAGAGGTAAATGTATTTGCCTGGAAGAATTCTGCAATTTACGTATAGTAAGAATAAAGAACTTTATTTTGTTTATATGATTATAGAATGGCACTCATGACTATAATGTGAATAGCACTTGTTATATAATAAGTTAAAGGTAAATTGAGTGCCTTGGCATTTTATCATTTCGTTTCTCCAAATGCGGAGAGCAATTCGTGAATAGTTAGTAAATATATTTTGGGAACGAATATCTCAGACAAATATTAACGCAAAACAATTTTAATATTCTTATGAGCAGCTAATATTTCAAAAAACAATATCGAACATGATAAAAAGGATAGCGCAGAAAGATATATAGAAGTCCATTTAAATCAATAGTGCTTTGTCTTTTTGTATGATCCTTTGTATGAAGAAAATTGCCCTAGAATGATAAAACTAAACTGCGGGATTATTTAACCCTCTAATGTAAATTTTGAAGCGTTATTCAAATCCGACACATGCTGAACTGGAGCCAAAATAGTTCTCGTTTTAGTTACATTTCAGATTTGCTCAGGAAATAAACAGAACAGAAGCATAGTGCAGATAGCTGAAATGTCCAATATCACTTCGCTACGATTCATCAAAGGTTTGGGGTATAAAATAGCTAAAAGTTCGCTTTCACTATTCGTTCAATGTCCTGTTTCTCACAGACAACGATAACTGCATAGTAGGTTTTACGATTTTATTTATGTGTAACATAGACGCATTTAACATTTGGCTTTGAAAGCTCGTGAAGGTGTTCTTATAGTAAAACAAAATACCGTCGTTTACATTTTCAAAATCAGTTTCTTTATAAATATTTTTGTATGCGGCTATAAACTTAACTAGTGCCTCATTATTATGCAATTAAAAGCATATTTATATTTCAAGGATGCAAAAATATTCAGCGGCTTATGAGCCCCTGGAAATATGAATATCATTCGTGCTTATGCACTTAATTTTTTTTCTAATGCATATAGTCGTATGAAATTAATGAGTCCTTTGCGATTCATATATTTTAATCAACAGTTTTAAGCTATTCTTACCGTACACATACTGTGATGATAAGCACCATATTAACGGGCAATTCCATAGAAAAGACCCCCTGCATTAAGCATCTTTATAATTTTTCATAAAAATATTAAAGGCACTTAAAACATTATGGAATATACTCGTATTAAAGATGCTTAGGAAGGGATAAAAAAGGAGGGAACGAAAAAGGAATTATATTACAGCATGGAAATGATAAACTAGAACAATGTAATAGGCGCAATTTTTCATGCAGTAATCAAACACGTTTTTGTAAATTTAAATATTTAAAATCCTTTGAAATGCAAAGCAACGACTAAAATATACTAAATTTGCCTCTTTATCACTACCAGAACGATAAAAGTTGTCTGTTTATTTATTTCTGTGATTTAGCAAATTGATGATTCTTAGGAAACTCAGTGTCAGGAATGGAGAGAAAAGTGTTTGGGAAAAACATTTAGTTAAATTCCTTCTGCATTAAAATTTAGAAAACTTCATCAAAAGTAAAATAAAATATAAAAATAAAATATTCTTTATTATACAATGGAGTAAGATTATTCTGTTTCTTTCAATATTTGTGCAATGCAATTTTTGTTTCCCCCCTCAGCGAAGTCAACAGTCGTGACGTAGTCCATCAACTCATTTTGAGAAGATACGGAGATCACGTTCTCTCCATTCGAATCGAGGCCCACCCTTCTCGTTGATTTTTCAGATAGGAAAGAGCCTTTAGAATCCCGCAGTTAACTTATTATATTGGTATAAGTTCTCTGAAAATATATCTTTACTTACGAGTGATTAAAATGTCCAATTAGACCACAAACGCCGTTTAACGCTAAATGCACCTTCTCCTCTACCAATAAAGCTCACCAAACCCAGCATATCTATGTCGACCAGATTAAGTTTGACGAGAAAATGGTAGATAGAACACATTGATAGATATTTAGCGAATCGACTGAATATTTCAAAAAAATTTAGCAAGTTCAAAGAGGTCAAAAGATCTTATTTAAAGTGAAATATCAGCACACTTTCAGACAGAGCAGGACAGGAAGAAGTGGGCTGGAGACCAGAACTCCCCCATTGGTTTTACAGTCCATTTCCACTAACTGAACTAACCAACGGTTTAACAGTCCCAGTTAGTGATAGTTAGTCCCCATCCCACTAACTGAACAACTCTGTAACAATTCAATTCTGATGGAGAACATCCCCCAAGGGAGCCTATTGGATGGCCTTGCACCCTTCTTCTTTTACCAGCAAATCTCCTAGAAAGGACTTTCGGCTCTCCAGCACTTTAACTGCTTCTCTGCCACATAGACACTGTACACTTACAAAGTAGTTTCTCTCTCCTTTCTGCATGCCTTTATGGTGTAACGGTAGCACACTCGGCGCGTATTCGAGAGGTCCAGATTCGAGTCCCAGCGAGGACATTGCTCATTTTCCATGTCTCCCGCATCAAAAAACCTGATGGCTCTGCACACTTTCAAACGTCTACTCCTTCTCTGGAATGCGAACCTGGGCCCAACGATACAATAAACAGGCTCTCTAACCACTGTGCCTGTGAGGAGACCAAACTTTCAGACAGTTGAAACAGAAAAAGTCTAAAAATTTCTTTCCGTACAGAAAATTTTTAGTTAAATTAAATAAAGACATTTTAAATTTCGACGTTTACATCTCAAACATAGGTTTGAGAACCTGTTGACACCTTGTTTTTAGTAAGAAAAGATTAAAATAAAATTATATTACAAACATGGTAACAAGAAAAATGTAAGCCTTTCATGTGCAGCTTGGATAACTAGGCTTGAAAGCTTGAAATCTATAATAATATCATATGCCTTTTATTCACGAGCATAAATAAATATTTACACCCATTTACTCCTTAGTAAGATATTCCCTTTCCTCGATTTGTAATTTTTATGCTTTTGGTAAACATTTTGAATGCCTTTCCTTGCTCCATTATAAAACAGATTACAGTCAACGGAAAAAGCATCTTCTCTGATGAATTATATACCTGCTGTACTACGTAGCATTGCAGGGAGAAAAAGCACAAAGTAGCCATATTCTGATTCAGTCCTTTTATAACCAGCACCTAAACTAGAAATATCCTATAATCCCCCGTTTCCTTCCTTACTTCTCGTAACGGCGTAAATTCAGTCGCACTCCATCGGAACCTGGCTTTAACATTTCTCAATTTTTAAATGAAATCGCAGTTTTAGGCGGAGCCAAGTTAGAAGAGTTCCAGTACTTTCTTCAAGCAACTGTTTGCAGAAAATTCTGTTGTTATTGCAGCATTTTATTTAGTAGTTAATAAAACCGATAGTAGATATTGAATATACGTCTCACTTTTCCCGAGAAGAAAATACACGGGAAAACTTAAATAACAAAGGAGAAGGGAAAACTTGAATAACTAAGGAGAAGGGAAAAAACTCATATCGAAATGCAATCCTATCAGGATGTAAACACTTTATTTGCTGTACCCATTTGGTCAAAATGCTTGGACCAACAAACCAAATTTTAATAGATTTGCACAGTAGTTGGATTTTTAATGAAATGCGTCTCTTATGGGTCTCAAAATGCGTCATCTATGAAAAGCGTCTCAAAACGTTTCTTGAATGTTAGCTTGTTAGGTTACGCCTAACATAATTAGGCTTTCAAAAAGGTTCCCGACCCAAAGCCTAAATTATATACTATTTAATTTCAAATCGAAAGTAGACAAATCTGTTTTCTTAACTGCAAAATTACGGGAAAATAGCAATCGTGGCTAATAAGCTTGAAAGAGGATAGCAGGCTAGCTTTTCGTGTCGGTTCTTGGAAGCATATAAAATGCGATTACAAATTTGCTCGTAAGTAACTTAAAACTAAAATCGAAACGTTAGACAGAACAGTTTTGATACATGACAGAAGACCCACCAGCGGCCGAGCGATAAAGTCGCTGAATACTGGTAGTTCGGTCCGAGGTTCGACCTCCGCCAACGGGCTGGCTGCATGGGCGTTTTCGTGGTTTTTCTCATGTGTAACGTACATACGAGCAATTTTCCTAAGAAAGTCCTCCACGAAGGCATCCCTTCCCTTAGGTAGATAGAGCTTGAGAATTTGCCGTAATCATATAAACCAAACCAAACCAAACCAAACCATACATGATAGTACCTTAGCAAGGTAAATCACATATAAAAAAGTTATGTTGTTCGGAGCATTGAATTTATTTTCTTTCATCTGTCTTACAAGGGAGTGTAAAGCACAAACACGAGTTATAAATGAAAAAAATAGATTAAATTGTGATGTACTTGATAATAAATTTGCAAAATTTTCCCATCCGATGCTCAGTTGGGAATACGACTGTCAAAGCTGAGTTGGAAACGGCTAAACCGGTACTAAGACATACAGGGTGTTTCAAAAGTCATAACTAAACGGCATTTAAATGGTTGATCATGAACCCATGGTTCCAGCTAAGTATACCTGAAAGAGATGAATCGTAAGACGTAGACTTTCAGTTTGCGACAATTTTGGTTACATGACTCTTTTAACTGAAAGTATAGGAAACTCTGATAAATTCCTTACTGTGCAATTCAACTTTAAGGGGGGGGACTACAAATGCCTTAAAAATATGGGAATTGGCTCTGAAAAAAAAAACTGTTAAAATTAGCAACTTCAAGCGCATTCACCCACTGCAAATACATCAGTTTTGAAATCGTATTGATTTTAATTTCTTGAGATACTATTTTAGACTTCTGGTAATTTTACCAATAAGAATTATGATTATGTACGCCTCCTAACCAGGGCAGTGGTTAGTGACTCTGACTACTGTACCGAAGGACCCGGGTTCGAATCCCGGAAAGATAAAGCTGTTTTTAAATGTATAGTGTCTGTTCGGCATGGAGGCACTCAAAATATTCGACGAGTCAAAAGCCGTTTCGAAAGATTGGGGGCATGAGAAGAGGGGTGAGAGACCCTCTGACCCGTTCCCCGTGGTACTCTCCTTCAAAATTGGGGAAGGGACTGAACAAAGTCGTACAGTGACCTGTATGGTGGCCAAGGTTCTGGCCAACGACAGGCACAGTCTTGCCTTCTTCCCACAATGAATTTCATGGGCTTGTTCTGATATTAGACAAGCGAAATTAGTCACAACAACATGATTCTGTACAAATTTTTACTTGAACAAAAGTAAATTATGGGAAACTACGTTCGAATTCGAAACTATATTTGACTTGATCTATACCTAACTGTCTTTAGCAATCAATATCTGCATACAATGCCCCCAACCCTCCTTATTTTATTTTAAGGTATCTCGAGCAATTTTGTTCACTTTACCGCTTAAAAGTGGTTTTTTCTTTTCTTTTCTTTTCTTTTCTTTCTTTCTTTCTTTCTTTCTTTTCTTTTTCTTTTCTTTTCTTTTCTTTTTTTTTATCTACGGGACTTTGTAGAAAATTTATTTTCGTATATTTATATTAAAAGGTGTCGCGTGATCAAAATTATTCGCAATCTGAAAGTCTAGAATTAATATTTAAGGAAATAAAGTCCATGCCCACCTTGTAATCCATGTCCATCCTGATGTAAATTATACACTTTGATTCAGTGTAAGTTATGTTCCCTTTGGTATTTTGCCCAAATATGTAAAGTAAACTTCAGGGGCAAAAGCGGTTTCAAATTGCTGCTGAATACTTGTTATTAACAGAAAAGCAAATTTTCCATAGGTTGAAATTTAATCTTGCTCTAAAGATTTTATTCCAAAAGCGGGAAAAGAAACTGTAGTTTTGTGACGTTATACAATCGGAATTTTTTAGCTTCATTTAAGATTTATAGCAAGGAAGGGCAGCAACCAATCAATTAATCAAGGTATAAAAAAGTAATGCAACTCAGTCAGTTACTTAAAGGAACGACATCATAGCATCACTATACACTAATAAAAGTCTTTAATATATATATTTCATTATTTAAAGAAAGGATGAATTATTTTTAATTGGTAACCTACAATTAATACCTTCAGTTAGCTATCACACAACGATAATTAATGACTGACTGAGCACAGAGTGTTTTATACAATAAAATTACAGAATGTAAAACGATGGCAACAGAGGAAAAAGAATTAAAAGAATTATGCGTTATTTTTCGACTTCACAACTTTGTTTGGTGTTGTAAAAGAAACCCAGAGTTTGCAATTTTGTAACTTAGTATTACTTGCTGTCTGGAAGTGTTTCTTTTCTTCTTTTCTCTTTTTCTGTTCTTTATAGTCTGTTCGTGACTTAAAAATTAGTTTTTGTATTCCTAGACTTCAAAACCCTGCATCGTATATTCCGGTGTTCTTTCTTTTTCTTCTTTCAGGACACTTTTAGGAGTTAGGAATATTCAATTGATTTCGCATAGAACTGTATTTTTGATCGATTTAAGATATGAAAAAACGTTGAGGGTTCTACGAGAAACTTCGACTATTAAAAAAATTTAAATGAAACATAATGTAAATAGAGAAAATATAAACAAAACGTTTTCTTCCGGTAGGAGTCAGGTTTTTATCTGAAAATTAGGAATTTTGCAGCAGTTAATCAGCAGATGCTGGCCAACTATAGTACCTTGTTAACACAGAGTTGGAAATTTATAAGTCATGAAACTATCTTGCTTTTAAACAGCAAAGGCATTTTTAATGTTAATGTTTCTTACACTTTTAATATACTTTCCTGCTTTCAAAATTTACGAAGACGAGTCCCGCGTTTGCCTACAAATAAACGCAGCAACCGCGGATGCCCTTTGACAGAAAAAGAAAAGAATTCGTTTGAACGAGTGTCGCGTCTAATATTAGCCGAAACAATACACCGTCCTCGTATTTATCTGAAACGCAATATTTATACTGATTAATTTGTAAATAATAATTGTGAATATATATTTTATTTGTTAATAATAAAATTCTGAAAATAATATATTAGGAGTTCGGCATTGCATGGATTTCATAGACGGCATTGCCTGGATTTCATAGTCTATTCCTTTAAAGGAATAGACTATGAAAGTTCCAAGGCAGTCCTTTAGAACAGTGCTCCGCAACCTTGTCTCACCTGCGACGCACAAAAAATCTTTCTGGAATTTCGTGGCACACCAAAAGCTAATGTATATATGTATTGATTTAAACACAAAATTTACAATAAATTTTTGTTTTTAATTTGAAAAATATACAATTATAAAACCATAACATATTTATTTATATGCAATCATAATAATCGAAATTTTTTTTTAAAAATTAAAAAACAAAAATTCTTCAATTTGAATTTTAGAGCTATTATTTTTAATTAAAATGGGCTGAAACCAATATATTTCGTTTAAATTTATGTTTAAAAAAAAGTTATATATTTTTGAGTTCTGAGTTATCAAGGAAGTGCCGAAAAAATTCAAATGCTGACACAAAAAAAATTATCAAGGAAGTGCCGAAAAAATTCAAATGCTGACACACTTACAATCACACACACAACCACACAACAGTGAAATATATAAAAACATTTAAAATAGACATTATTAAGGCAAAAAACTGTCATTGTGTATTAAATACATGATAAAGAATTGCAAAATGTCAAATACATGTATTTGATTGCGGCACACATATATCCTACTCATGGCACACCAGTGTGCCGCGGCACACTGGTTGCGGAGCACTGCTTTAGAAGGTAAGTGAATTTTTCACTTGTAAAGAAATACATTTTAAACACGTTTAAATTTAGTAAAATTTAACAAATTTTAATTATGTTAAAGAAAAGAAGCCGCTTATTCTAAACTCTTAACACTCACCCATCAAAAGCACCTAGACTTCTAACATACCCGAAGTTTCGAGATAACGTTTGCGCGGAAAAAAATGCATAGTTACCACACCGAGCAGTCAGGCATGTTACTAAGTGACCTCATATTTCAATTACACCAGGTGCCGAACAGTGCTACAAGAAATAATGTCTAATGAAATGATAAACAAGTTTATGAAGGGATCGTAACTCTTCTTTACCCAGAAAAATGTAAAACACTATTTCAATCAATGAACTACTTTGACCTTCAGGGCATAGTTCATCAGTTGCCTATCAGTGAGGGTAATAATTTTTTTTGGTACCACCCTATGGATGGCATTGCTTCTTAACACGTAGAAGCACGTGTTTCTTAACCAGATCTGGGTAACAGCTGATACTATCTGCTGTTCCTTAAGTTTAAATTTTTCTCCGATCTTGATAATACATTTTAATAATAAATATAAACTGGGTGACGCATGAAATTGAGTGAAATTCACATAAACCCATATATATGAGACTAAATAGAGATATTGTATTTGCCCAGTTATTTTGCCGAAAAAATAACTGGGTAAAACCCAGAATTTCGGAGAATAAGTTATTAAAGTAGAACCTGTGAATAAATTAAGGCTTTATGACAAACCTGCCATAATCATAAGGTAAGTACAATCACTGCATGTGGTATGCGAACTTATCATATGAACAGGATAACATTTACACAGTTCTGCGCTTTAAAAACCTCATATCTAAGAAAAATATTTTCAACGATGCAGTTAATGACTTGGATTACGCCTGATCTGTAAGAAATATCTAAAATTCAAATTAAGAGATTGCGAAATGGAAACTGTCTTACGGTCATGCGTTTTTAATGCATAGGTTTTGCGATACGACAAATTATTGCTTAGCACTAAATAACGTGCATAGATAAGTTCACGCTGCTGCTAGAATTGTCTAGAGTTCAATGAATACTTTTTCTCAGTCACTTTATACATTTGTGTTTTAATAAGGACGAAGTGTGAAAGAGATAAATTGAGTGACTGAATTAAAAAATAATTAACTAAGAAAACTGTTTACTTCATTAGAAAAATTTCATTTCAATCTGTAACTAATGTATATCCTAATTCCTCCATAAAGCATCTTTGCTTCTTTTATGCAGGTTCGCAACAGGTTGCAAGCAAGTTTACGTCGAAGCTTGAAGGCAAAACTCTTGGGTGGCACAATGCTCTTCCATGGCTCAAAGACATAAAAGTGCATAAAAATTCATGAAGCAGCTTCTGTTATTACAGCTTTCGAAGCAATGAACATAAACATACAGCCCACGTTTTATATAACAAGCGAATACGTCTGAAAGTCCGGAACATGTGCTTATCGAGTTTTCGTTTTTTAAACTTTGCTGCTGAAAGCATATTAAGAACCTAACACACGAAGAGTAGCTAACAGATATATACCCAATTTTCAGAATGCATTTACGTAAGCAATTATTCAGTAATTTCGGAGCTTTTAAGGCACGGAATTTGAAGGGCAAGACACAAAAAAGGCACCGGCGTACGGGTTCCCGTGGAACACCTGCATTGCAAAAGGAGGCAGTCATTAAGGGCGGAAGTTCCCCATTGTGAGATGCACAAGCTATTTACGATCCAACAACTCGTTAGAACAACCAAACCTACTTATACTTCCCTAAGCCTTAATAACGAGTTACCCATTGCAGCTGCATCCGAAAATAAGGAAATGGGGTAGGAAATAAAATGCGCGTTGAAATCTTTGTAACTTCGTCGACAGTTGAAAAGAGATTCAGAAAAATTATATTTTGAAATAATGTTTCCAATCTCTCGGAGCATCTGCCCCAGGGAAAGGGAGAATCTCACAATGAAAAATTGGATTATTATCTTCCAGGAATCGTTAAATTTCAAAAGTAAGCCTAAAAAAGTACAAGCTATTAAAACATTTATCTTTTATTTGCAAACTAGTAACTGCGAGTAGTGTTGAAGAAAAGCTTGCTAAGAATGATTTCCAGGTGCTGAATTTTAAAAATATACTTCTGTTCTCATGGTTTACAAATAGGTCAAAGAAAGCCATATAGAAAACTATTCCATCTTTACCTTTTGCATAATAAATTTCATTAAACAAACCTTATACAAATTTGTACAATAAAATATTTTTTTTAAAATCACTGAGGACTAATATCACTTGAAAACTGGTTACAGGTCTTAGTTCCAGTTACGGTACTCTATAAAAAGGTTCTTATTAGTAAATTATTCTTTACCTTAATTTTGGGAAAAAAATTGATTCTGTAACACACAGAATTAAATTTGAAAAAAATGTTTTAAAATATATGACTTAAAAGTACTTTCAAAGAAGAAAATAAGTCCTGAAAACTATAATTTTGGGAGCCGTATAAAAAGTGCATTCCCCTGCATTCAAAATTTCGAAATTTAGCATTTCACTTTATTTAGCATTCAAAATTTTATAAATTTTCGTAGATTCGTAAATTTTTAACAAAAGGTGTCACGTGATACCGGTTGTCGCAGTCTGAAAATCTACCTAATTTGACTAATGTCTTAAACTGGTGTAATGGAATTAGGGCCCTTGTTAAAGAGATACTTAGTTGCGTAATATACTTAGAATACCTCGAATGTACGTACTTTAATAAAATAATTTTATTTGCGAAATATATACATATATAATAAACAACAATTTGAAATTTTAAAATCAAGATTATAAATTATTAATAATGCGCAGTATGCTGCGAAATTAATAAAATAATCAAAAATAATAATAAATCACAATATATTGTTAATAAAATTTATATTGTAAACAGATTAACGGGAAGAACATACATCAAAAGTGAAACAAGAGCAAAGCAACTCAATAAAAAATATAAAAAAAAGCTATAACAAGCAGTTGAAATTTTTTTGTTCTTTACCAAGCAACAGCCAAAGAATTTTCAACACAGCCACGTTTCTGAATTACATCTGGATCTAAGAAGTAATTGAAAAGAAAGTGCCAAATAAAATACAAATTAAATAAATTTAAAATAATAATGGAAGTCCATTAAAAATTTTAATACTAATAAAGAATGCAATAAAATAATGCATAAAAACAAAGTCCGTTTGTAGTAAATCATCAAGATATAATCCACTCCTACATGATCCTAGAGAAATAATACTTAAAAAATAAACAGGGTAAAATAAGATTTCTTGAAATTAGAAACGAGAAAAACCATTGAGCAAATTCATAACAATGGGTTAATTAAATGTTGAAGAAAAAAAAAAGCTAAACTGCTAAAAAACATTAAAAATAAAAAAAATCAAAACTAACTATTGCAAATCATAAGTAATTAAAATTCATAATAAAAACTTATGGAAAAGAAAGGAATTTATTTTAATACTTTATTTAAGTAAATTACCTTCAAACTACCAGTTACAACTAAATTATCAATTCCTCATGTAAAGTGCAGTTTACATCATGTAATAAACCCAACTAAAGGGATAGTCTGTCATTGCTGAAACGAAACCGTTAAAGAATTTGTAAGATTATGTTTTTAAATTAACCAGTTATTAGATTTCGGTCTTTACTACGACTTCTTCTTTTCGTATTCCTGACCCAGCATGCAAATTGTTTGAGTGTATTTAAGCTGAGATTTTTGTATTTGAAAGAGAGAGCATTTCTAGCATTTTCGCGCTACGTGGTTAGTTTCTGCCAGCTCTAAGTTTCCTTTATTCGGCTTTGCTGTCTCTAGCCGTCGATATTTTAAACCTGACGCACCGGTTAATTTATTGAGCCAGCTTCTAACTCAGTATTTAATTGTGTAGTCTTATATTATAACTTAACGTTTAAATTTATTAATTGTTTTTATTTTAACTGCATTTAGACAAGTTGCGGTTATTGTAGCTCAAAGTCGTTCTTTTATGTTCACAGTTCTGTTTGAATAAAAATGTTGTTTTCCTAATACTTTGTCGTTCTGTCTCAGACAAAGTGCTAACTTGCTTCACGTCGCTTACGGTTATAGGACTAAAAGAGCATTATCAGATCAAATGTAAACCGATAAATCAATATCTTGAAATATTGTTCATATATGCACACATAACTACAGGGTAATTACAGCCTGGAAAATATTAGAATCTATCTCATTCAGAGCCGTAGCTAGGGTTTTCAGCGCCCCGGGACAAACGAAGATTTTGCGCCCCTTTTTGTGTGCCAAGAAGGGAAAATATTTCATTCTCAAATTTCTTAACATCAATTTGGCACCCCCTGGATGCTGCGCCCGGGAAGAGATGCCCCCTTGCCCTACCCTAGCTACTCCACTGGGCTCATTCGTCTCAGTTCAAATTCGAATGAACTACCACAAGAATTAAAGCTTCAAAAATAGCGTAACATACCAGGATTCTTTAAGCACGAAGAGGAGATGAAATCTAAGAATCCAGATGCAAATCTACATTCTAGTCTAACATTTCAACGAACAATTTACCATTAAAAATTTCAAAAAAGTAGAGAATATATATAAAAATTAAAAAATTCAATTGGATTTTCGTAGTCAGATTCAGTTTTAAGTTAAACTGTTAGACAGGTTTACAGTTTAAGAGTACTCCAAATATTCAAGACACAGAATGTAAAATCACATATTTAAAACGAGCTGTTCAAAATAACATTGCCAAACAGCGAGAAAAAAAATTCTATAATATTGTTCCATCATAAATTAATGCTATGTGGAGACTTTGCACTGATTTAGTATTAAATAAAAGACGTCTGTTCAAGACTTAGATATGTTTTTTTTTTCAACAAATCTCTTGCACATGAGGCATGCAACGAATACCTCCCACAATGGCAATAATTTCTATTTTTCCGGAATATAAAAGTCATATTGTAAAAACATTAACTCTGCTTTCAAAATGTTAAAAAAGCTTGTATATGCTTAGAACTCGTCATGACACATGTATGCATGCAGTTTAAGCAGATATTTTATTACTGTTACTTTCCACCTGAAGAGAATAATTACCCAGCTCCGTAGTTTTTATTATAAATTTTTGGTTAATTTTAAAGACATTACTGTGTTTATGCTTCATCTAAAATTCTATCGGTACATTACCTGCTCATCTTACAAGTTATTCATTCTCTTTTGATTTTGATTTCTTCTATTTATACATAAAAGGGTAAAGGCCAGTGTATGGACCAGTTCATCTGCTTCGGGGAGGAGAGGCTCGTTTTTCAGTTCCAGAGGCTCTGTTTCAGTAGTCACATTATGGTGTCTTACCTCAACTGGAAATTTAATGTAGGTCTTCTCGATTGTCTCAGATTAATACTTTGATTATTAGTATCATCGAGGCAACTTTTAAACCTTCTTTAAAACGTTACATGTAAGTAACGAACTTCAAGATTACAGTCATGATGAATATTATCTGAGAAATGAGAATATAATTTGATACTATTTTGAATCATCAACAGTTATTTATCTAATCTTGGGGATACGTGTCTTCTTACTTTATTTAGTTACTATTTAATTATTAGTTTATTTAGTTTAATATGGAGAGCTATTATATTTGCTGCACATAAATATAAGGCACAGCAACAATCTCCGCATTGCATGGCAGTCAAATATATATATATATATAATATCTTGTTTTACATACATGCACCAAATGCAAGTGTAAGTAACCATTTCTTAATGGTACGTTCGAAGGCTGACCGATTTATATGTCGCAGACACGGGTTCAAATCTCTAAAAAGATAGAGTTGTTTGCGACTGTAATGTATTTACAGTCGCAAGCAACTCTATCTTTTTAAGGATTCGAAAAGTGTGGCGTGTGTCGGGTTCGTAACAGATTGAACGCACAAGGTCCGATAAAAATTTAATAAAATTTATTCTTATCACAACATATAACAAAAAGCTGGATTTTTCCTCAAAGATATTCGTACAGTATCGTAATACCACGCAATATAATCAATCAGTAGCTATATTTTAAACTACTAAAATATTAAATAGAACTCAATCCAAAGGGCAGAGAAAGCTAATCCCATCTCACCAAACTTAAAATTTCTGCATCCAAACGTTCTCTGGATAATTGGGAAAGTAAGAGGAAGTAAGAGACCCTTAAGTTTTATCCAGCTTCAGTGCTTTTAGTCAAAATTGGGATAGAGCTTAGGCAAACAGCTGTCGTGTGTTTAACGTTAATAAAATAATCAAATCTATTCTGAAAATGTGCATTCTCTGGGTATCAGCACTGATTGTTGCTATATATGAGAGGTATGTAAATTTACTTCACACTTTATTCGTTCAGATTTAGCAGCATGTAAGTGACACATTTTTAACGTAGAAGTTAACAGATGAGTAAATGAAAGCTGATTTAATAAAACGAGGACTTTAGCTCTCATACGAAATTAACAAATAGTAATATCTTAAAAACATCGAAAATAATGCAAATAAATTTATCTTATTGACGTGTGTAATACCTAAGATTTAATAAGAGTTTGACAAGAAACAACTAACTTTCCTTGGTTCTTGCATATTCAGATTCTAGTAAGTAAAATAGACAGTAAGAAATGACTTAATTTTGTTTATATTTGAAATTATTTAAAAAAATCTGAAACATCCGCCTTAAAATAACAAGATTTTTAAACGTCTTAGAAACTAGTTTCAGCTTATGCACCATGACTCACTGATCCTGACTCATCATTTTATATATTTAAAAAAAAAGACTTCGAATGCAGTAAATCGCTTCCTAAAGTCTAATAATAAAGTTAAATATGTAAAGGTCACGAAGTCCAACGGTAGAACATTTGCATGATAAAGTTTAACGCCCACCTTTCATCTCCTTGTGATCGTGGCATTTCCTGATACTTACTAATGGCCCGAGAAATCTTGTCAGGTTTTGACCAGTCCTAAGGTTAAGTAAAAAAACTCTCATTGATGCGACGTGTTATGCATCGCCCATTCGACACGCTGTAAGATGCTCAGAAAATTGGCCTGCACAATTCAGAAAAATATTAACCAACTCTAGGGGTTACAGTTGTGTTCCCCAGAGGTATACGGGAGTGTCAGATTCTCCCTCGTTGCTGAAAGAGCTTTACGCCTGAGTTAGAAAGGTCGATAGTTTAAAACCGGACGGTTCTTAAACCTCATAATCTTCATAACAGTGTGATGGGCAATTACTGCTTCTTGAAGCATGGATGTCAGAACTTACAAGTCTTGAAACGATATCGAAGAAAGAAGGATGTTAGATAGGTAATTTATTATGTAGCGCTCGAGGACTATATCTAAGCACTAGATTATGCTTGCCGTATGTGAAAGATGCTTTCATAGAAGAATGTTTTCGGAAAAACTGTCTCGTATTATATTAAATGTTATTCGTTAAAAAATAATTTTTGTTAAAAAATTCCCATTAAAAAGTAGAAATTTTAAAAAGGATTTGGTATTTTAACAGTTATACATTGAAAGATATTCCTTTCGTGTGACTATGTGATTCTTTACACATTCATAAAAGACACGTTTTATCATGAATGAATTAACATAAACATTTTGTAAAAATTTGTTCTTGTGTTAATTTATAACACACACAAAAAATTCATGCAGTGCCAAATCCACACCATACTGAAATCTAATTTGCAGTCTGCCCGCATTAAGTAACAGGATTTTTTAATAATCAAAAACTTTTCATGTAATACAATAAATACGCGTTTATTTTACCACATAGTCATTTTCTCTACGAAGAAACATGTTTATAACGTATAAATTAGCTGGATAGAAAATTTTTTATGGATAAAAATCAGTTGTGAAGCAACGTTGTTTAATTAGAAAGCTTCTTTACAAAAAAATTATACAATCGCGTTCCACCACTTATAATACCTTTTTACTAATATACCAATAACAGAAGGGCATGTGATGAAAGGTGAGTAGGACATGTAATATGAAACACAGTAGCTTAAAAATGAATTATTCTGCAAAATTAATCTTGAAAGACTTAGCGGAAGTCTTGAAAATTTTAACTTAAAACGCCCACTTTATTTATACCAAAGTAGAATTTTTTTATAAGAATCGCTGCGCTTCAGTTAGAATATTTCAAATTCATTAATTTTATTTCTCAAAGTATCTCATTATTTCGAGTTCCTAGACTGTTTGTCCACCTGGAAACCGCTCAGACTGCGGGAACTTCCGCTTTCTTTCTTCATTATACTACTTTGGTTAACAGGATGCCTAAAGCTAGTAAAGAAACTTTGACATTCCATGTGATGAATAAAAAGATAAGAAAAAATATCTCCCTTCTCGTCAGCGTTAAAGCTCGCAAAAGTTTTTATTAAGAAGCAAATAAATATCTGTTTAAATTCAGATACTATGATTCTCGATGATTGTTCTCTTCAAAATTGATGGAATTGCATAAAATATTGTCTAATGAATGAATATAACTAGTTATTGATATTTATGCATCATTTTAAAATAAATAATAAGATTAACTACCTTAACACGATATAAAGATAATCCACAGGTAGCAGGCATATCTTGGCTAATTTTAGAATATAATTTCAAGGTTTAAAGAAATGGAAAAGCGCTTATTTGCTTTGCAAACATTTTAAATTGTGGCATGTGCAATGATTTCAGCAGGTGCAAATCGAAAGTTTATTTTATTTATTTATTTTTATAATTTTAAATAGCTAATAAATTTGATAATATAAATAATGTTCTCATAAATCTATCTCATACTCTTTATTTCAAAGGCCAACTAAATTACCTCCGAAACTCATCGTTCGGCAATGCCAAGTAAATCGAAATATATATTACCGAAACGTTCTAAAAATATTTATATCATGATATTGCTAATGATACTTAATTGTATAGAATAAAAAATCGGCTTAATATAAACAAAGAACGTGCAATGTTCTCTATCTAAAGTTTAGTACAGGAAAGTTGACTTTATTTGAAATGTTTTTCAACTTTCGCAACATGAAGAATATTAATACACTTTTTAAATTTCGTTAAAAGAAGTCTTTAGTAAAAAACTAACTAAATTTGATGCGTAAAAATAATAAACATTTTTAGTTAAAACTAAGAATTACGTCATCATATTCTCCATGTCCTTGGTTTTAAAATTTACATTTATGCTCCACCACTATATTTTTATCTTGTGTCAAACAATGACAATGCCTAAAAACAGCAATAAAGGAAAAATGCTCAAGGAAACTGAAGACTGATTTGAAATATCGCGTTTTTTGAAAAAAAGAAAAAAAAATTCTAGCAGGGAGTCTTTTGAATACAGAATCTTAAGTAAACAGTCTTCTGGCGTAATGAAGGTTAGCATTTTGTGCAGATAAATAATTACAGAAATTTCTGGAAAGATGTGAGGTTGTAAATCATAAGTGAAAACGCTATAAATTCGAAACTTTTATAAGAGAAGAGTAAGAGATTGTTTGAAGGTGAACTTAAAAGAAAATTAAGTGAAGCCACACCCAAGCATCATTAACGTTGGCAAGCTTTGAAATTTTTGCGAAGGATAAAACAAGTTTTAATAAATTTTCCTGGACACTGCGAGGAAACTTTGCGCGTCATATTTCCAGAACAGAGGTCAAAAAAGTTTTCTCACAGCCATAAAAATCTTAGTTTATTTTCAGTCACTCTTCTTTATTTTAGAATATAGAAAAGGAAGTCATTTGTGACTTAAAATCCAAATAGCTACTTTTTTAATGATATAGTATTTTCGAGCATAATTTTTCTTAAAAGTTTTACCATTTATTACTAATCAAAAATAAAGTTGTGAGAAGTACAAAGCAAGAATTTCAGAAGCGGATTATCGTGGTATTTTTGTTCTTTTTTTTAATGGCATACCTTCATTAACAGATATATTTGATTTTGTATGGTATATTAAGTTTTAAATTTTAGCATCGTTATGTTTCAACTAATTTACAATTTTTCTCAGTGGATGATATGTTAAGTAATCTATATTTTCTAGGTGTGAATATTCTAAAAATAAAAAGAAATAAATATTAATGATTGACTGTTAATACATATAAGAATCGAATCGAATCAAGAATTAATAATTGGTATTTGCATCATTATTATTAGTCTAGTCACGTCAGCTAAGTCTAGGTATGTCAGAGTACTTTTGTAGAATTCGATCGCATCATTTTTTTTGTAGGATGGAACACTGCTGTACATTGCAAAGATTATGGTGCTCGAATTGAAATATTCCTCATATAGGCTTTCATGATGCGATGTAACTATCAGCACACCAAGTCGGTTATTTGAAGGCTTTGTGTTTGGCTCTGGGCAAGAACACTGTGAATTTTAACTAAAGATTCCTCACTCCCAGTGTCAAGATGCCATAATTCCAAGTGCCTATGTTCTCCTCTGTGTGAAGTATTCATATCTCAGGATGGGAGACTAGAAGACATGGACTTTTTCCTTGGTCTTCGCAACTTAAATGGATTTCATCTCTCTGGATCCGTTTCGGGGAAAAAAGGAAGTTTTTCCACCAAGAACGTAGTATATTAAAAAAGAACATTTCGCAGGAGTGCGGAATACGCTACATATTGTTTTGATGTGTACCGTGCAATTAGTGGTTTATGTATACAGTTGGCCGAATCTATACTAGTTATAAACTGTAACAAAAATACAGTGAAAGCTCCCTAAGGTACATCCACAGTTCCATACGTTTTTGGTCTTCCGTAGAGGCGATCACCTTTCCAAACATACTAATTATTGATGATATTCAATACGATACCAGCTTGTGGCCTCAGAAAAGTTGACCAATTTCAGATATACATCTGATTTCAATATCAATTTGAGATACATTTCAGATTATATATGCATATTATATACAGTATCTCAAAAAGTTTTTGTTACAGCAAACAAAATCGATAATGATTTTAAATTAAATTTCTGTTCCTTGGAGATGATATACGGAAAGCTTTCTTATTATAATTTATTGTGAATTATTGGTTTTTATATATAACACAACATAATCTACCTTGACTTAAATATCATTGATTACAAGAAAATTAAAATTTTACGATAAACGAATAGAATTCAAATTTAACTCGCTAAAACTGACCAATTGGACACCTAACATCTCGAAAAAAGTCATAAATAATACTATTAATTCCCAACTTCTCAGGATAAAACGAATCAACAATGATACAGAATTTCTACAAGAAGAAATTTACTACTTCATTAATATACTTCAACACAATAAAATTCCCAATAAAATAATTTTTCTTTCGCTTAAAAAAGCCGGCATTTACCTTAATCTTTTAAATTCCTTGCAACAAGTGATATGAAATTTTTGCTTAAACCGAAAGGAGGCAATTTGTGGATGACTTTAACAAGAATTTAATGTATATATGTAATTTAATCCTTAAGAACTTTATCTTTGACATTCTACATCAGTGAATTAAGTTAGTATATCTATGCATAAATAAATACTCTCTAATTTGTTGGCCACTGAACTTTTACTAATTAAGAGCCTTTTCCTTTTCTGAAAGACGTTTTTATGGCTCGAATGTGTGGACGACGTTTTACTAACAAAAAGTTTTCCATTTCCAAAACTTTAGGCCGACTCTACAAGCACTCGCTTTTTCAGTTCTCTAGTGATTCAGGCGCTTCCGTCTAACAAATTCCAACACCCCCCCCCACAAAACTGGAACCCTCCTTTCTTAAGCTCATAGGCTTAGAAACAGTGTCGCAAATTACGTAGCAGTTTGTACTCGCTGACACAACGAGAAACTCCGTAGCATAACTACATTCACTTTGGAATAGAAGCACCTACAGGTAGGAAGTGTTTTTTCATTATAATTGTTTTTGTAAACCCCCTCCATTTGTAGCAATATTTTTACTAAATTCCCCTGAAAAGGTCGCATTTCTTTCTCCATTCCTTTTACTTTAGCAAAAAGTATTTTCATTTCAAGTACGCATTCGAATCTGGCCCTTATTTAGCCTTTACATTTGGCAATCAAATTTTTCGATAAAAAAATTTGAGCTTTACATTGTAATTAGTACAGCGTTTTATTTTTTTATAATTTTTATCTTATTATTTTATCATAAATATTTCTTTCGGTTGTAATTAGTCCAATTTTTCCCCTTGATTATTAATGTTTTATTTCGGCATTACATGTCTATTTTTCCTCATATAATTCATTTCTATTTGTGTTCGGACAACAAAAAAGGGTAGGGAAAAGAGACCAATTCAATGAGAACCTATATGTATAGGTATATTGAAATATGCATAATTTAATTGAAAAATTGTATATAAAAATTTTTTTAGAATTAAAAACCATTGTGCTAATTGACAATAGAGGTCTCAGTGAGTTGATCGGAATGAAACTCGTTTTGCTGTTCAGTTAGTTGACTTTGTTTAAAGCTTCAGAACACTTTTCCCCTGACACGTTCTGTTTAGACCTTTAAATAAAAAAGGTTAACTTTGTTTTTCACTGTTTTTGTATTTTTAAACTTTTTCTTTTACAATTTCTGTTCCAAATGTATGTTATAAAATTTGCAAGTTCATAAAAATGGAAATAGGTAGGGGATCATGCTTCTTACAATCCTTAAGTGATTCTCTCATATATTTCATTTCCCATATCAGATGGTATAAATTTTGCAGTACTACGTGCAGAATTCCCTACTAGTTTTTCTAGTTTTTTCTCTCAACAACGAATAGAAAAATTGTCAACTTTCTCAATATATATATATATATATGTGAAAGTATTTATTAAAGTAGTTTTAGGATTATCTCCTAGGAAAAGAATTTATGAAAATTAACAAAAATAGTCAACTCTAATAAAGTAGTTCAATAATTTTTTTAAAAATTTGTATTGTAAGTATAATTGATTCTATAAATTCATTAAAAGTAAAGATTTTTTACGTTAATAGTACATATTACATATTGAAACAAATATTGTTATTAATCGAAAATTAATTGACTTTTCAAGGGGAACAAATCAGTTTCTTAATAATTCATAATAACTAATAGAAACGTGTTCGTCGTCTTCCTATACAAGAACTAGTTATAAAAAACAAACCAAGTCTAAAAAGGCAGCCAAAATTCCTTTATTGTTCAAATTAAAACTTAAGTAAAAATCTAAGTAAAGATTTAAAAATTATTTAGAATTGATCCATAGTTCAACTCAAGAACAAAACTTAAGTAAAGATTTAAATATTCTTGCACAAGAAGACCAGTCCCCGACACATCCGCTGCTTCTGATATTTAAACAATTGAAAAATTAAAAACAAAAATGCGTGTTTGAAATATAAAAATAGTACATGAATAAGGCCAGGAATGAATTAAGTTTTAAATTGCATGTTCGCTAAATTTAAGTGGACAGCAAAATGGCAATTTTGTTCGATGCTTGCTGTAAAGGAAAATTTTGTTCTTGAGTTGAATTATGAATAAATTTTGGCCAATTTTTAAAACTTTACTTAAATTTTTACTTAAGTCTTGTTCTTAATTTAGAAAGATCAAAATATGTATTGTACGAAATGCAAATATGGGAAAAACTTTGGGGAAAATCTCAAAATTAAAAAACAATGAAAAATTAACCGATACAAAATTAAAATAAATGATTAAAAATGACTGTTTCTCCCTATTTAATGTTTCAAACAGAACTTGTCAAGAGGTGAGTATTTAAAACATTAAACCGGGTTAATTTACACACAGATATACATACAAGTAAATACGTAAAATAACACTATGTAAAATCAACTATCTATAATTTGTAATAACTCTTTAAGGTTTCTATTTAATTGGATGATTTGCCTTTTCTATCCTAAAGTAAATAACATGCTTATAATAAATATTTCTAAACTGTTATACTTTCCAAATTAATCCCTATCACGTTTCTTAGGTACTAATGAAGCATGCATTTAACGCTGCAGCGAATACCTGCAGATTTTGCGGAAATTAAGATCTGCGAACTTTGTAAAATTACCTAATAGGAATGAAACGAAATCAAAGCTTTATTATTCTTATCCAAACCTTCAAAATATAGTCTATTCATTTTCTCTCCAATTTTTCTCCTGCTAATTTGTTAGTGGCTGTTGATCGTTCTTACTTTAAATGCATTGTGAATATATATATATCACCTCATCTTGCCACCATTTCAGCTATATCTTTATGAATCGATTTCCATTGCTAATATCTACTTTATCGCATCAAACATTTTAATACATACATATATACACAGTCCAGTCACATTAATGTGACCATCACGTACTTTCCATGTCAGAGTTAAATAACCAATCACAGAAGGCAGGTGGCAGCACAGTGCAGTTGAGCGTATATAAAGGGTGTGTGAGAGCTTCGGAAAACATTTCAATCGTTGGCGTAATGCAGAAACGAAGCGATTTATCCGACTTCCAAAAGGGCATGATCATTGGCTTACGGGCCAAGGGTGGAAGCATTTCCGAAACGGCTGAGTTTGTGAACTGTTCGCGTGCCGCCGTGGTAAAAGTGTACCGTGCATGGCAAAATGGGACTGTCCAAAATCAGCGACGTGGCAAATGTGGTGCACCACGGGCCATAGATGACAGAGGCGAACGACGGTTGCGGAGATGCGTTCGGGCAGATAGACGGGCTACCGTTGAGCAACTGACCACCAAAATGAACCAAGGGGCTACCAAAAGTGTCTCCCAAAGTACTATTCAGCGAACATTGCTGCGTCTGGGCCTCCGAAGCAGACGCCTGGTTCGTGCACCTATGCTGACTGCTGTTCATCGACGGCGAAGGCTAGAATTTGCACGCCAGTACAGCAGCTGGACGTCCACTGAGTGGCGACAGGTTGCGTTTTCGGATGAATCGCGTTTTATGCTCCATCGGACAGATGGACGTTGGCGTATAAGGCGTGAAACCTCTGAAAGGAACCACCCTGCAACCATTGCCGGAACGGTCCAAGCTGGAGGCGGGAGCATTATGGTCTGGGGAATGTTTTCCTGGCATTCTCTAGGTTCACTGATCATTGTGGAAGGCACAATGGATCAATACAAGTACGCATCTGTCCTTGCGGACCATGTTCACCCCTACATGCGCATTGTTTTTCCTCAGGATGATGGCATCTTCCAGCAGGACAATGCGAGGTGCCATACAGCTGCCAGTGTACGTGCGTGGTTCGAAGAGCACCAGGATGAGTTTACCGTCCTCCCCTGGCCAGCAAACTCACCTGACTTAAACCCAATCGAGCATCTGTGGGACCATCTCGATCGAGTTGTTCGCGCCATGGATCCTCAACCGCGTAATCTAGCGCAGCTGGCCACGGCATTAGAGTCGGCATGGCTCAACATCCCAGAGAACACCTTCAGGGACCTATGTGACTCTCTTCCTGCACGTCTCGCAGCAGTCCGCTCTGCGAAAGGTGGTTATTCTGGCTTTTGACAGATGGTCACATTAATGTGACTGGACTGTGTAAGATATAAAAATGTGATAGAAATTTATTAACGAATTAAACTTAACTGGGACAAACTGACAATAAATCTTTAAATTTAAAATTTTCAATCAAAGCGCAACACATTCAAAGCATCTGCAATTTCCCTGAAGTAACCGCATTGCTGTAAACTTTTGCCTAATCGTTGTTCATGATTAAAATAAAGACTTTCCGAAGCTATAGAGCTGCAACTAACTACGCATCTTCTTTCGTGTCTTTGCTTCCTGCTCACAACGTGTCGCTTAGCCTCTGCTAGCTGTTTTCTATTAGTTAAGATGTAACTGCCTGTCTAAAATTGTGGGACATGTTTAGCACCCCTAGTGTTCTACCAATTAAGAAGATATGTGCTAGGAATTTTTTCATCCAAAAATAAATGATGTTTAATTACCAAAGCTGGTGGTGCTTCTTCCGAAATTCCGTCCAATCATCCACTAATCCACAATTTCCAGTCAGCAGTTTCCTCAGTCATGACTAAAAAGTGATTGGTTTCAAAGTTATAGCGACACACCAACAAAAGTTATAACGTTTTAACATATACATAGTTTTACATATCATATATATATATAGTCATA
>KK116499.1:25974-124189 GCA_000611955.2 Stegodyphus mimosarum
ATAATAATATAATAACAATAATAATAATCTGATTGTCACAGAAACCGCTAATAGTATTATGTATGTTAGCGAGCATGATTATTTCATAAGACAGGCAATCTTAGCATTGTGCTGAGTTACGAAACCGTAAACAAAACAAAGAGTGTCTTTATTTCCAAAATCATAGAAAATAATTTACGATTAGTGCAAATATCTTAACAGAGAAATTAATGGTAATTATAATAAAAAAATCGATAGAAAAAGTTACTAATTATCCCCGTCGTTTAGAAAGGTTTGTGTAAGCTTTAGAAATTCTACTACCATCATTATAATTTACAGATCAAAGAGAAAAAGTCTAAAACTAATATTTATTCTATAAAATTTTAAGTGCTTTGAACTTTACTATAATTACTGTTAAAAATTTTAAATAATATTATGAAATTACGATCACTAATATTAGCAACGAAACATATGGTAATCCGTAAATCAGCAACGTCTTTTCTAACTAATTTGTGGAGCAAAAAGGTTTATTAAAAACTATTTTCCCGATATTTAAATTCATTTTCAATTTTTTAATGTGATTTCAAGTGTTTTAGTACGAGAACAGGAAAATAAAACGGAATAAAAATTATGAATTATACGCAAAAATCTTTAAAATACAATATAGTAACATTGGTACAAAGTAATTTAAGCACTTTCAATTAAGAAAATTATACGTGCTCCAGCAGCAGTACGATTTGAATTAGAGCTACTATTACAATTTTCTAAGCAATATATAAAGTAACCCACTTGATGGAATATCGGTTTGGGGAAGAGAACTCCGCCTAATAGAATACGTGTAATTATCGGAAACTATAGCAATTTGTTATTTCTGTGAAATGATTCCCCGTTTCATAGGACGAGACAATTAACGAAATTCCCTGAATATGAATAATTTTAGCAAACGGGCAAAATTCTCAACTTATTTTACAATAAATTTTGCGAGGATTTGGCGGAGATATGAGGAAGTAAACCTAAGCATAAAGCATTTTTTTTGTCAAATACCCGGGAAAATTTCTAGAATTACGTTGCACAGAAATTGTTTTGTGCTCAAAATTAACAGATTTGACATGCTAATTTATCATTTTTAGATTTTTGCATACTAACCAAATTTTTTTGCAGTGTTAACAGGTTTCAAGTAATAAATCCTGTTAGGCCCAATCCAATAGCGAAGATTTAGGCTAAGTTATGTTAGATTAATTGATTACGGCAAAGAAAATCCATGGCTATTTTCCTATGGGCAACTTGTTACACATCGGGAAAATCACGAAAACTCCCGTGCAGACAGTCCGTTCGAACTGGGTCGACTTACCAGTGTTCTAGCGATTTTACTGCTCGGCCACTGGCCTTTTCCAACAGCGAAGAGGATTTTGAACAAAAAATATTCAACAGTTATAAATTTAATGATAATTTAGAAGATTGTGTCCTGCTGTATTATAATAAATACTTGCAATGTGAAACTGGTTACGAATATTAAGATCCCTCCCTAGTCAAAGACGCTTCTTTGAACGTCAACACTGTAGAGACATATAACACTGTAGAGACATTTAAGTTATTTAGAAGCAGGAGATGTAAAAAATGAGCAATGCCCTCGCCGGGACTCGAACCTGGGCCTCTCGAATATGTGCCAAGTGTGGTGACCATTACACCACGAAGACATGCTAAGCAACTCCCCCTTTTAAAGGGCAACTGGGAATTAGGGAACCCAATCGACAAACCCTGGTGGCGGAGAATCATCATGCACCCTCTTTTTTTAGTTCGGGAGCCACTGTAGAGACATTAGGTTGTTTCAAAATAGGAGCCATGAGGAACGTGCAATGCCCTCGCCGGGACTCCAACCTCGGACCTCTCGAACACTCGACACTAACTCACAAATTAGAAAAACAAATAATGAATTTTTTATTGATCTGGGGGAGGGGGGAATAACCGTTCTTCTCTTTCCTAAAACTTAGCTAAATAAATAAATTAGCGCAGCGATTTCTGTTTTAATGCGCATGCGAATGACATTTAATTACAATCATAAGCTTTCACTAAATGAAATTTTATAATCAATGAAACTTGAACAAAATAACTGCCCTTATAAAATTTTAAAATGTAGCAATGGTAGTTATTTAATTATGAATGTTAGCTGCTTGGAGTAAGTTAAGTAATATAAGTATAATATAGAAAAATCATTGAATCATTAAAAATGTATTTATGGTTTTAAGTAGGAGAAATAGTTATAAAGTTATTGTTAATTTTCCAGTTATAAAGTTATTGTTAATTACTATAATATTCCGCCTACTACAATAAGTTTTAGGGTCAATGGTTAAAATACTTATCTATTTTATGTGAAGAGAGTTTGAAAGTATACACTCACTTTGATTACTCATAATTTAATAGCTACTTGAATGCTGTTTTCTCTAGTAATATTCAAATACTTTGGATAAAAAAATTACATTACAAAGTCTTTATCAATTCTGACATTTCCTGATTAATCACTGTCACATTTTTTAACCGTCTGCAGTCGACAACTCCTGGGAATGGATGAAATACATAAGAAACACATGACTCACAAACTGTGGCTACGAGCGTTAATTCACACATTCAAGAAAATTCTTATTTCCGCTGTAAGCCTAATGGGAAGAATGTAAAACTCAATTGGCATCGGAAACCGAGATTTATTAATAAAAATCTTTTAGATGCATTATTCGAAGAGTTAAAGTGGTGGACAAAGAGTAAGAACGCGTGATCTGTTCAAAACGGTGCAACCGTAATGAATTCATTCCTTTTTTCTTTCCCCCCCCTCTCTGTCACTACATCCCAAGCCAAATCTTTACATCACCTTGCATTTTTAAGCACTGATAATAAATAAGAATAAATAAAAGAGGAGAGCAAGAGGTCCGATCCAATCGAAAACAAAGCACAATATCTAATTCGCGCACTACGACTTTCGCTCGTTGGTCGGAGGGTGTACCAGAGGTTTCATAAAACATTCCCTCTACGGAAGGCGTGACAACCGGATATTAATTCCCTCTTTTAGGCGCAGTGCTTTGATTCAGAAAATGCAAATCTGTGCCTGCTCCATTTCCCTGAAATTCCGAATACTTCTCACAAGCAGCAGTAATTCTCGAATTGATTTGCCTGATGACAGCCAGTCTTCTTTTGATTCATTCCGCCTTTATTCGTTTATAAAACTTAGCTGGCATTTGGTAACGGTGAGTATGTAAGTTAAATACAGATCAAGAGTGGTAGTATTTTAACAACGAAATTCAATTTACAATTCAAACCAGGATATTTATGCTGAACCACGAGTCTTTAAAGCAGTGTGAAAGATGCATTTAAGAGACCTTTCCAAGTACGTGAGAAAATATCTGTTACAGTTGCTACTGTTACTTGTTTACAATGATGGTGAATGATAAAAAAGTAATGAATTTCAAACACACTGCATTAAAAAATGAATGATATATAGTAAAATAATAATAAAAAAAAATAATGCAAGTAAGAACGCAAAACATCTTTCTTTAAAAAGGAATTCAGTCTCAGCTTCTTCCTAGCAAATGGGCCACCAATGAGGAAACTATCTGTACTACACCCCTTCGACGCCAATTTCATTAAATATTAAAAAAAATTATAAACCATCTGTATACACTGTCACAGGCTATTATAATGCGTTTGATTCTACTGCCGTAGGTAGTAAATTCGATAAAAAATTCTGATATATTACTTCTATAAATTAAACTGAATTTAGCACATTAATTTTAATATCTAATCAGAGCTAGGAAAACTCTAATTGATGAATTATTCAGCATCTTAGCTTAACTTCTTAAACTATAGGTATCTAAGTGCTAGCTATAGCCTACACGTTAAGGAAATAAATTACGTCGTTTTCAGTATCGTAGATTGTTAACCGAAAAATAAAGAAAGATAAAAACGTATCTGTTATTTCTCGAAATTCTTTTGCAGCTGTTGCGTGTAATAAGCAATTTAAAATAACAATAAAAATCAATAAATTTCTAAAAACAGCGAAGACACGGAAGTAAGATTTGAAAATGTATTTCATGGATTTTGGGGGAAAATGTTGTTGCATAACAAAACATTTCTTTCCCTCTAAAATATTTTTAAGCGAAGTTTTAAATTTCACATCTTAAAGTTTTTCAAAAATCCAGTTAAAATGGAGACACTCTCTTTCAAAATTATATTTAGACTGTTATCATCAAACACAGAAGATGACCATAATAAACATATGATTGCACAAGAAGGAAATATAAAATTTCTTCAAATTTCGCATTTAGATTTTCAGTAATGTCCTATATGTCTATACAAAAATGAAAGCCTAAAAAATATAGAAATGTGTCCCTTTTAAAATCCTTATTTTCCTATTAGCTATTCCTGAAATGTCTCGTCTTCTCTAACATATAAGCAATTTTGTATCTTAATTTTTTTGTTGATTAAGAATTATTGCAGTTAAGGCGCTTCAAGAATATGCCTTGGGGGAGTAAGCGTAACATAAAAGAAATATCTACAAATACTGCGCATATAAATTAAAACCATTAAACTGCAAACCAGTTCATTTTAATCAAGAATGCAATATGGGACGAAATTATCACGATTCGAGACTTGATCCGGTCACTAAATGACTTAATAGCCTTTTATTAAATTATTATACAAAAACATCTGATGAAAAATGTTGTACACTTTCTGAAGTATTTAGCACTCAGTGTCAACACAAGTAAAATAATTAATGAAAAGGAATAGTTTGAATGATATCTCTTTATATTAAATAACGTTGTAGAGACATTAGGTATTTTTTTAGGCTGGAAGACGTGAAAAATGAGCAATACCCTCGCCGGACCTCTCGAATACGCGCCGAGAGAGCTTGACCACTACATCACGAATCCATACTAAGAAGGCGCGAGAAATACATTATACACTCCCCCTTTTAAAGGGTGACTGGGGATTAGGGGACCCAATCGCCAAATCATGATGATGGAGAATCATCATCCACCACCTTTTTTTAGTTCGGATGTCACTGCAGAGATATTGGGTTAATTTGAAACAAGAGAGATGAATACCTTATAACGTTAAATTCAATGCAGTAAAAATCTAAATTTATTAACAACATACTTATCAGAAAATGGTAAATTGGTGTAGGACGTAAAATTTAAAATAAAGACTACGAGAATAGATCTAGTAACAGTATTAAATAGATTGGCATGTGAAAAAATGCTCCAAGAAATTATATTAAGTTGGTAACTTTGCTTAATTTGATCTTATTAAAATTCTTTATTAAAAATATTCTTATTTTAGTACATATATACCAACACATTTAAAGAATATTTCTTGGGTAGTGAGGAAAGGTAACAACTAAGGAAGGTATGGAAAGAAATGGAGGAAATTTCTAAAAAGAAGAAAACTGAATAAAAGTGTTTCG
Organism: Stegodyphus mimosarum; assembly: GCA_000611955.2. Classification (NCBI taxonomy): domain Eukaryota; kingdom Metazoa; phylum Arthropoda; class Arachnida; order Araneae; family Eresidae; genus Stegodyphus; species Stegodyphus mimosarum. The sequence goes on from KK116499.1 coordinate 31,406, forward strand.
TCATCAATATTCACAGAACGAACTCACGAATTCAGCATCGAACAGATGGCAGGAGGCAAAGAGTGAAATCCTCCCTCCTCAATCCCAAATCAAAAGAAATCGAATCAAACAAACAGTGAGTCTAACTTAAACCCCAGCGCGGCTCTTCCCTGTAGTTTGGGCCTCAATTAAACGGTAATCACGAAGCGAAGAGCAATGAATAATAATCTAGGACCGTTACTTGAATATCATTTGTCATAATCGGACTGTGTTTGGTGGTTGCACTAATTTTATTTTATTAATCTTGATTTCCAGGCTCTGTCTTAAGCCCTGTGATTTATTTTACGAAGATCTATGAAGATCCAAGCAAAATTAAACACAGCCTCGGTAGGAGATGAGAAACTAAAGTTCTCTTTTACGTCTAACAGAAGTTAATTGGCGTTCTGTAAGTACCGATCGAAACACGAAATATTTGAAAAACAAAGAAATACCCGAAATCAATGATTAATCAGAAGAAATCACGACTTAATAATAAATCAGCTGAATAGCTTAAAATACCTAGAACTTAATTTATTTAAGGTAATCTTTCTTTCAAATTAGAACATCATTTGCCATTACCAGGTCTATCATTCACTTGCAATTCAGTTGAAATGAGTTGATTAGGGTATAGAAGAACGAATCTCATTAAAAAGCAAAATTATTACAAAAATTGAGTTCTGTGTCACGAAGCTATGTCAAAGCATAGCAGTTATTATTATTCTTATTATTTTTAAATTAAGGTTTGACAACTGTAAATACGATTTACTAGATAAAAATGATACTTTGTACATATCTATGACACACAACTCAAAATGTCTTTTGAAACAGAATACTAAATTTCTGTTTACAGCTCTTGTTTTCAGGTAAGCGTCAATCAAATTATCTGAAATGTTGTATTGATTAAGGCTCTAGGACTTTGTCGTTGCCGTTTAGCCGACTGGAAAATACGCCGGCAGCTAATTCGCCGTGGGCCATTTCGCAGTCAAGTAGAAATGGAATACGTAATAAAGGTTGCTATTTTTAATGATATATAATTAATTTTTTACAAATTTGGGTTATAAAGAAATTGCGCATAGTTAGTTAGGAAATTATGTTTACATAAAATAGAACAAAATTTTTACACGATTTCTCAAAATTTCTTGAAATTTTAATCAGCTAGCTCCGAGAAATCACTCAAGCAAGCAAGAAATTCACATTTTTATGAAACCTTAATTGATAATGAAGTTACTATGGAATCTTACTAGCGCATTACTCTCTTAAAACATTAATAAGTATATAGATAGACATACTAATAAGTTAATTTTTGTGTCACGCGTAAACATATATTTGCATAAAATTGTATACAAAAACATTTTATATATTATTCAAAAGATTTTAATTTGGCACTATTTTATTAATTGTATAAAATGAGTTTAACTGCAAAAGCTACTTTTTTTATCAAATTTAGGACATCTAAAGGTATACATTAGGTAAATAAAGTTATTAAACAAAATGAACTTAATATAATAAAGCAATATATGATATAGGTATATAAAGAAAAATATGTCTTGACGGCGTATCGACCCGACGGCTAAACGACCGAAAGGCCGAAATGCCATGATGGCGACGTCGAAAAGGGGGCGGTGAATAGCCCCATTCCCACTGATTAAAGTAAGTGACAGTTAGAGAACATAAAATATAGTGAAGTGGAAAAGGATAATACTTCGTGAAGGACATTTCAAGGAAACTAATCCAGTACATGCCGTAATAAATGATAACTAATAAGAACTATATTAATTATTATCTAACTAAGTAATAACAACTTAACTTTTTAAGGGTACTTATTATTGTATCTTTATGAATTTTTCTGAAATGCACGTTAAAAGAAATAAATTAATGCTCAGTGATGTTTATATGTTAAAATGTATTAAAAAAGCGCTGTTTAAAAGTTTTTTAAAGTTATGTACCTTTGTATTACTTGCCAGTAACATTTACCATAATGCATATTAATGGCTCTGCCTCTATTAAACGATGCGTTACTTTAAATGCTTTGTCAACAAACAAGACAGGCCGCGACTTAAGGCACTTCTTGCAAAATATAAACATCGAAAGCATATAAAACTACCATATTTTTTATACTTTACGAATAAATATTTCAATGATTTTTCAAAGAAACTAACTGTTAGTTAATGACTGATATTAAATACATAATGTCTGTAAGTTTTAATTATTCTGAAACATTCCTTTAAATACCAAGTACGGTTTGTGGAGCTGAATACTAAAGAAAAATATTCAAGCTCATGAAATCTTATGTTATCTCACCAAACAAATATAAAGACGAAGGGAGGGGGAAAGAAAACGGAAACATACATGATTGAATATCTGTGGATTAAGCACACTAATGTAAATTGTCCAGTGGGTTAATAGTCGATTTGCTATCACCTTAACAACGTCTCTAGGGAAAATTATCACATACGTCTGCTAATGCTTCATTATAGCAAGTCCGTAGAAAGTATTAAAATAACACAGGTGTTTAACCTACCCACACACGCATATTTTTAATTAACTATCTGTAACAGTCAGAAAATTCAAACTTCGGTAGATGTTTTGTTAATTCACAGTTATAAAAATAATTAAGTCCGTCAATCCACTGCACCCAAATAAATGACAGTCAGCCTAGAATTTAAAAATAATGGATTTTATAAATGAATTTAACATTAGCAATCAAATACATTTAACCAGGATTTGATAATTCCTGTGTATTATTAATAATAATATCCATAATCTGATAGCAAAGATGCTGGAAGGAAAGGTATGGATAAGAAACGTTTATATTTCAGCATAAATGTTTTTCCAATACCGTAATAATGAAACTGTCGAAATAGGAAGTAAGTTTGGCGATAATAATCAGAATCATAACTTCTAGCAAAAGGTTTTCGCATATCAGTGATTATAATAATTATGATGATATTTCGTCTGCTCCTTGAAAAAGACCAATGAATAGTCAACTATTATTAATTAATATTTAATATTTAGCGATGATTGTTTTATTTTTCTATTAATTTTCTTTTATTTCAGTTTTGTTTTCCAAGTTTTTGCACCAATTCCTTTTAATTTGTGCCTCCCTCTGAAATAGTTTACCACTTTTCGTTGACATTAAGTCAATATATTTTATCTCTTTTTTATATTTACAAAGATAAGCACATTTTTCTTTCTACTAACTTGAGCAATATAAAAGAAAACCATTCTAATTTTAAAATTAAGAAAATCCAACCGTATATCTTGATGGGAAAGCTGTATGCATTTCGGAATATTCTGTCACAGAATTCTCTTCTTCAAGGAACTTAAAGTATTCCATTTTTCAGGAAAAAGAAAACTAGCTGCAGAATTATCAGCTTTCAACTTGGTTTAATTCGTACTCAGTTTTAGAAGTGAATGAAACGATGACCTAAATTTTACTCTTTGAAGAGGAGATACGCGACAGATTTCTCCCAAAATTCATAGAACTTTTCTAGAAAAGCTAATTTCAGTTTGAACTTTTGCGAAATTTTAGAGTACTTTTCATAGTCCAAGTATAATTGGCTCCATCTGTGGCCGAGTGGGTAAGACAGATGATGTTTTTCGATCAAGAAATAGCAATTTTCCCCCGGTTTGATCCCATCCAAACGGGCTGGCTGCATAATTAGCATTCCCGATTTTTACTGTGCATAACATGAATGCGGAGTCAGTTTTCCTTAGAAAGTCCTCCCGGAGAGGCATCCCTTTTAGGCAGATAGCCTTTTGTCATATTCAAGTAACCTTGTCAGGACTACTGTTCCTTTTAGTTGATTTTGCAAACATAACTGGACTCCTGAGTCGGAAGAGGAAGCTTACTCAAAGCTATGTTCGTTGCGTGTGTAGAAAATACAACAAAGATAAAAAGGGTTAATTTTAGCCTTTATTTCTCACAGCGTACTGCCGTTCCTGCACTTCGGGATACAGAGACCAGTACTTATGGTCTAAAACGTACAAAATGAGAGTTAAACTAACTAAACTAAATAAGAACTAAACTTAGATGCTTTACAGAGAGTAGTAACGCGAAGATTGGCCTTTTAACACTACGTATGTAGTGAGTGGAATGCAAAAACTATAATACGTATTCAACTATCAGTGAGAACTAAAGTCTGGCCTTAAAGACAGACAATGAAAAGTACACGGGTGATAAAGCCAGCGAGAAATCTCTCTCTCTCTTTCTCTTGGCTAAAAGCCATGTCTTAAATACTTCTACAGTTTGCAACCTCATTTACATAAAAAATTCTCTTTCGCTCTTATTCTGGCCGGAAATGGGAAATAAGAGAGGATAGGAAAGTTTTAAAATAAAATAAACGTTAGAGAAACTTAAAATCCTTACAACTTAACCTATATTAAATTACATACACTTGATTTCGATTACGTCCATTTCTATAAAATGCGCTTTAGAATAAAAGTTACTTGTAGCATAAAATGATGCTCTACACACACAATTCAGCACACGTTTATGTGTATGTATACATGTATATGTAACTGTATGTAGGAAACAAATAAGAAATGCGTGAGTTAAAATTTAGGCTAATTTTTGCAATGTGCATTAAGTTACGTCACACAAAAAATGCAGTAAATATTATAAGGTATTTTCTACCTTCTTCCAGCATGCCTTCATGGTGTAACGGTTAGCACACTCCGCGCATATTCGAGATGTTTAGGGTTCAAGTCCCGGAGAGGACAATGCTCATTTTTCATCTCTCCTGCTTCAAAATTGCCTAACGACTCTACAATATATACGTAGGTAACTTTAATTATAGCTGGAGCTTACAGTATTTAATGCAATGTCTCTCTATCACCTAGAGCAAAAGGATCAAACGATAAAATTGCGCAGATGCAGTAAAGAACAATGCTAAGCAAAGCATCACATTAATAGGAAAAATACAATTTTGAGAAAAGCAAAATTAAAGGCGATAAATAAGAGATTACTTATAGTTTAAGCCCCAATAAAATAGAAAAAATAACATCTAGAAACTAAAAGAAATATTAATCTACAACCGATCTCTTTTCCTTTAGAAACCATCAGTATGACTAAAGGAACAAGGGGAAAATATAATTCTTCATAAGTCGGCAAGAAGAGAAAGTGCATGTTCAGTTTCATTTCTGACGTTTATGAATTTTCCTTTGTATCTCATTACTTATATGGCAGCGTTATTTGAAAGAAATCATCAAACTAAAATTTTTAAGGGTTATAAGGGCAGACTTTTCGGTGACAAGCTTTAAAATTTCTGGCTTTTATTTGAACTGATTTAAACGTTTTTGAGCGATAAGGCTCTATAAGCAAAAATTAAAAAATGTAACAAGGGAAACTGAACATATGCTTATCCCTGAGGATGAGCTACAAAAAATGTATCTTTCCTTCATTTCTTTAGTCATGATGGTGATTTCTCCAAGCTGTACAGTAATATACGTTTCATTCAGCAGATGCTATTTTTATTTCTTTTTTAATTTGGTGCTTAAATTATAAAGGACAAATGATATATTGCTTTATGTTTTGTTCTTCTCCAAACCAAAAGTTTGCATTTTAGTTTATGCTTTGCTATATTTTGCTTTTAAGAGTACATGCATAGTTAGATCACTTGATCCTTTTGTTCTGAATGAAGGAGAGTCACTGCATTACATGCTTTCATTCGTGTTACACATAGTAAATTTAATTTTAATGGTACACATACAATGTGGTCAGAAACGGTGGCTGTAGGTGTTATTTTCTTAAAGATTGATCCTAGATATTAACATTGAATTTCAAAAGTTTTCAGATCGAGGCAGCATCACCAGTAGAAGCTTCCGTGGGTACAAAATGTTACATCTCACTCCAGACACAGACTCTGACTCTTCCTAACGAATCTGATTCAAAATATTTGAATGAAGATGGCGGGTTTGCTTTTTCTCCAACTGAAGTAACGCCGTCTATTTTTTCGCAAACTAAGCCGAGACTTATCCGAAAGTAATACAGTCAGAACATGCATCCACTGATTTGCAGACCAGTGAACACATTGACGTGCCTATTGCAAACGCTTAATACTGTGATAAGAGATGAGAGTCTGGTTGCCTCTCATACTAGTATTCTAAAACAATCTGAGCAAAGTAGAAAATGGCCTAAATTTTCTAGCGACTGCATCAAGGACATCTTCGTTGGGTTGGTATCGAGATCCTTTTTGGACGTAGCACCAAATATTGGTCTTCGGAACTCCTCGTAGCTTTTGATCTTCCTTTGGTGGTCTTTCTGTAGACCGAATCTGTGTTTAGAAATTTGTTCTCACAGTTTATGAGTATAGAAGGCCTAACATTTAACTATCTTGTTTCGCTATCTAATTTTGCTTTGCTTCTAGTCTGTCAATTGCCTTTCATTAAAGTTCTTCTTGTCTCGAAATCATTCTAAGACATTGGCTGTCCGAATTTCCTTATTTCACAGTCGCTTACAACCTTGTTTTTACACTGGCACTAATGTAAACATTTTTACATTAAACCAATGACAGCGCTACCATTCTGCATACTGTAAATTTATTCAACACTGTTTTGTTAAGAATATATTTTAAGCTTTGTATCTGCTAGTTTAATTTTCAGCAGTTACGTTAGCTTTAGGGTGTCCATTTTTTTAAACAACAGGAAGTAGGAGTAAGCCTATCTAATACGCACATCTAAAACGCCAGCCATGCTAAAGAGGTGTATCTTGTATATTAGCGAGGTTTACATAAATCTAAGTTGCCATGATAAAAATTTGAGAGCAATATAAAATTAAAAATACCATCAAATGTATTACACAATAATATGAGCGATATACGTGGTAGCATACTTGATTTCGTCAGAGTATATACCAAATTTTATAATACTGTAGTTTGTCATTTTCATGAATTGTCACCTTCTACATCATTACCATTCTTGTTAGCACATATGCTGCGCATTAAAGCGTTTACTTCTGATGAAATCAAATTATCCGCAGTTCTCGTGGAACCATCGCAAGCAGAAGCAACCTTTCATTTCTTTGCTACGATTATTTCTGAAATTGTCGCTTCCGTTATAGCTAGCGTATAAGTCATCACTTTTCGTTCCCTGGTATTTGTTCCTTTTAACTGAGGATGCGTGTAGGAGTACAGTTACACCTTCTGCCGAGGTTGTGCCCTGATCAGGAACTGTAATTGTCTCCTTCGTGTGTCGTCGCATTCATCAGCCAAATTTACCAGTGACAAACAAAATCCAATTTTTTGCATATGGTTAATAAAGTACATTAATTTCATTTTACGTTCCGATGAAAGTACAAATGGTCATCTCATTTTTTTAATTCTCATATTGCTTTTGATGTAGTACACAAATATTTCAGTCTGATGCACGGAACAAATAAGTGTTTTATAGCACTATAGCTAATTTTCTTTTCCTCGTATACTTTCCATGCTATCCATCAAATAGGTTTGCCTTCTTTTGTTGCCATGCTCCAGTTTATCCTGCTTCTTGCAGACCTTTTTAATAATCATGCTTTGTACTCGGTCCATTTTGGAGCAAAAATTCGTAAAAATTAGATGCAGTTTTACAATAGAGTATCTATTTATTCGCTTTTGTGATCAAATAACAACTACAATAATTTAAAAAAAAGTTTGTATAAGATCAGCAAAATGAAATCGTTAACACGCAAAATATTTTCTTCGAAGATTATTTGACTGCAAAGCTTACCTAGTGCACTAGCTAACGCTCTGGCCTATAATTGTTGTCGCTGCAGATGCTTTTCATAGTATTGCGATATCCTTACCATCTTTTGAGAAACGATTCAACTTAGTATGCAGTATATGTTTTAATGACAAATAATATGTATCTCATCGGAAGGTAAGCTATTTCGCGGAATTAGGTAGATTTACCCTATTTTTTAAAATCATGATTTTTAACTAAAGCCGAAGTTATATCGCTTTCACAGCAGTTTTATTGAATCTCAAAGTATTAGGAAAATGTAACATGATTTAACATCTCAAATTACTAAGCATGAATGAAATTAAAGTCGCAATAATTCTGATTGTCACAGCTTTAGCGCGAAAGTTATAAGCAAGGTTATTATCGCCAAAGTTTCAGACTTGCTAGGCCTAGAAACTACGCATCAGTTTAAACTTCTGGTAGTTTTATGATTACAGGAACTTATTTTAATATTATAGGAATTGGAGTGAACTGAAATCATGGAGATTGAAACAAAAAGTAACATTTGCGATGCAGCTTAAAATTAAGTACAATAATTTACGTACAATTAATTTGCAATAGTCAGTGCAAATTTTGCACGCCGAATAACTCTCATTGAAAGGAGAAGGGAATATACTAAATGTATGGCTAAATTATAAAGAGAAATAACTACTTTGTCAGAGTTCCACCCGAATTTTAGCATCTTGAAATATGGTGGCAAACATTAGTGTAATACTTCATTACTGAAATCTGCACGCGACTTAAACCGTGGATCTTGCTGTTGTTGTTGTTGCTTATGCTCACTTGTCTGACATAATCAGCCCAAGACTACGAAATTCCTCTTGGCAAGGAGCGCTACTCTTGGCGTTAGCAACAGCCTTGAGCTCTTAACAGGTGACAGTGCGATTTAGCTCAATTCCGCCGCCAATTTTGAGGGAGAGCACCCCCGGAGGGGACTGTTCCGAGGGCTTCCCACCCCTCTCCCCTTCCCCCATGAGAGGACGTTCAGTTCGCCGCATATTTAGAATGTCGCGATGCCACGCCGACACTAACGTTTACAAACATCCATGCCTTCTCTGAGTTTCGAACCAGGGCCTCTCGGCACGGTAGTCAGCGACGCTAACCTCTATACCGGTTGGGCGGCACCGTGGATTTAAGAGTTAGAATGAGAAATATATAAGCAAATAGAATAAAATAATAAGGAAAATGCGTGGTTGAAGTCAGAAAAACATGATGATCATGTGAAGGGCACTAGAAATTCATTTCCTAGACATAATTCATCGAAACAATCGGCGGTAGAAAAAGTTAAAATTCAAATTCTTCAAAATTATGATCATCCTTCTTCGCCTAATGTTGAGTGGAATAACAAACGCGTTGCGCGAATTGTCACGTAAGCCTGAGGCGAAATGTCCTCAGCTGCTACTAGGAACGCCCTTACTAAACTGTTGACATTTCTGAATAGTTTAAGCTTTTTGAAGCATTTAGCTTTTCTTTTCTATTATGAAATATTTTTTTATGGTTCAGGATTTCGCCGGTGGTTGAGAGCGGTGACCCCAACGGCGGCTTCTTACAGTCTTTTAGGGTCAACAACTCTTGACACTCGGCAATCCACTAACAGTGATCGGCAACTGTGCAAACAAAAAATCCAGTCAAACGGACAATGAAAGAGTTACGCTTGCTGCTCAATGAATATCTTAAGTCGCTTTGCCTTCGATGGTATTCTTCCTCTTTTTTCTCTTTTTTTACTTTTCTTGCCATTTTTTCTTTCTTCTCGAATGTTTTCACGTCTTTGACGTCACACTCGAGAAAATAGAATCGTAGTGAAATTAAATCGCTTACAAAAATAAAACGGTTCTGAATAAGAGAAGCATTTCTCTTGCATGATAATAATCACTACAAGTAATAATACAAAATAAGAAATATCTAGTCTTGAGAAAAAAGAAGTTCTGACTGCAATTTTTTAAAGGCAGTGGAATTTAGAATACCTTTTTAAGAAAACAGGAAAACTTCAACTGTTTTATTATTGTGTTTATCAAGGCATTCTTTGCTACTCATCGGTCAAGCATTATTGTAGTTATCTCATAATCTGATATGTCTTTGTTTTTTTAAACATCGATACAACCGCTTTCTTTCCCTTTCCATTTTTACATGTGTACAAAGCTTCATAAGTAGATTCTAGCACCCTTCCCTTACACTCACTGGCTGCATTATTTAGCGAGCTATTCAGACATCTATTTCACGCTTTACTTTCATTCTACTCTCCATGAGGTTTCAATTCGTATCTACATCTCTCTCTGTCTGGCTGTCTATGAAATGATTACTACGCTGAAATAAAATAAAATTTTAAAAAAAGGTTTATTTTTTATGTTATTCTCTGCAATTGCTAAAAATAATAAAATTTGTTCTTATTGATTACGAACCTGCTTGTAGTGACTATTACTGACCACAAACAGACTTTAGGATACTTTTGTAGTTTCTTGTTACAGCTGTTTTGTTAATAAGCAGTTTAGATAGTAATAGCATTTTGTAGTATTTTATGCGATATTTAGACGCTCATCACTTTAACTACCATCAGGACTGAAAATTTCATAAAGCACGTACGTGAACAGAGACTTTTCCAAAGAAGCTCGGAATTGATCACACTCTGCTAGAAGTTAAATCATTGTTGCGAACTGCATATTTCATGATTACAAAGGAACGATAAAATGATTCTGATATCAAGAATCAATAAAAAGCTTTTTAAACTCTGAGAAAAAAGAAAAAGAGCCTAATAAAAGAAAGAAAGAAACACAATATTTTATAGAATTTATATTGTTGTATGAAAATGACATCGGAATATATATAAATTAATGGTTATAGTACATTAAAAATGTAAGTATGCACAGATTTTTTTCCTTCTTGACAGCGTACTTTTGTGATGTCCTTATAAGCACGTCTGGCTAACATCAGGAGATCCGGAGTTCAAGTCCTGACGAGGGCATCATTCTTTCTCACTCTTTCTAGTTCTGAAAAAAACATCAATGATGCTCAACAAGTAGCGCTCGAACTAAGATGTGGTGGACTATACCTGGTTACATCCTACATTTGCGGTTGGATCGTCTTCTCACCAGCCGCCCTGTAAGTGAAGAAGACTGCAACGAATATTCTCCTTCCTCACCGCTTGCCTTCATGCTGTCTTTGGAAACACCTATGACTAGCATAGAGAGATCCGAAGTTCGAATCCTGGTAAGGACCTGTCTGTTTTTTATATTTCTTACTTCGAAATAAACTTAATGACTACAAATAGAGATATCACTGTTCTGCTTCTAAGAATAACCAACATCACCCATAAAGGACATTAAATACCTCTGCTACAGGCATTCATGATAGCATTTTATTAATCCTTAAATACGTCTAAAATCAATTTTATGGGAATAAGAAAGGAAGGGGCAGAGGGAGAAAAAATTCGATATGCATAACAAAGTAGGAGAGCTATATAAGCAACATTTATGTACTGAAATTAATGAAATACCATTGACTATCCTCAACCGATTTCTGAATTTGGACTAATGCTTGTGAAAGTTGCAACACTGTGAAGGAATCATCAGATGGAGGAGAGGAGAATATGCCAAGTAGTAATAATAGAAAAGATTAAAGTTTCAGACCAATAACAGCTATATCAGTGGCACAAAATCAGTATTTTTCGAAGCCACCACTAACGGAAATCAGTGGTTTTACATATCATGACATCAAAAAAGAGAGGTGTTGGGTACATTCCGGTGTTATGTCTACTACTGCTGAAAGGGAATTATAGGCCAATCGCCAAGTCACCATATCCCGTACATGATCAACCGGCGAAATGACTGGCGAATGGGTAAGTTAGAGAAGAAGTAGCTTCTGCTGTATTGCAAAGAAAAGTCGGACGTTTCGGCCAACATTGATTTGATGCCTTTTGTACAAGAACAGGAGTGTGCTGAAGTAGAGGTATCACCTCAGCCTCTACAACTCCCCTGGTATAGCGGTTGCTACTGAGGATATGCGCGATTCATAGCAACCAAAATTCAACCTGAATTGTATATGATAATTAATGACCCAATATATTGTTCGTTCAGTAGAACACTATTCATTCATACTGGAAGATGTATTACGTCACAACACCGTCTCTTCCAAATGCAGCCATAATTATAGTGCAGGTTGAAGGAGGATATGTCAGCAAACATGATCTGTTGCCAATCTTTATGCATTGTCTATATTCATGTGTTCCTCCTAGCTTGAGGTATCGAATATTCAGGGTCAAGATGAAAAAAAAAGAATGTTTCAAGAATGTTTTCTCCGCAAAAGAATGTTTCAAGAATTCTCCGCAAAAGAATGTTCAGCAGAGCAATTGACTCTGAATCGTGGGAACAGATAGTGTCATATCCACAGCAGGATTCTAAGGCTTGCTAATATTCAAGAAAATGTCTCATGGTTTGTCAACGCCATGAAAATGAGATGACTATCATACCGTGGTAACTTGACATTTTGTCGCCCACTGCCGAATTTCAACTAGGTTGGTTTTCATCAGTTGACTACTTCCACACTCGTATCATTGTCATGGCGATATATCCATTACGAACAGGAATTCCTTTTAATGTCAACTAGGTACAGAGACCTTCACACAATAGTTTTCGGCTTGTTGATGATGATAACATGTTTGAAAGGTTTCTTAATAACTTTCTGTTTACACGCATCGCATAACTTTTACACGATGCTGCAGAATCTATGCATGCACATTCACTCCGTGATGTCAGGATTTACAAATCAGATCCTCCTTGACATTCTACGAGAATTTTATTCTACCCTATTTCATAGTATTACTATTTTCGTAAATATAAATATATATCTGAAAAGATGGACTAATTCATTACTATATCATAGGACGTATGACTCGCGTTAGTAAGTTCGCCAAGTATATTTGTTGTAAAATATTTATCTGAAATCATTAAAATATATTGTTTTGTCTCCCTACCACTGCATATATTTAATCATAGTGTAGCAGAATGTTTGATCATGAAATGAGTTGAAAGCACCTCGAATAATTTGAAATATTTAATAGATAGAAAAGGAAGGGATTTTGTGATAGGAACTGCTCTTAGCAATGGAAAATATAGCAAAAGGCAGTGACATTTTACAAAAAGCTATGCAGAATACAAGAAAAATCTTATATGTGAGTGTTTCACCTATAACTGTTGTAATTCAAAGCTTCTAAGTATAAGCTTCTGTTTTGAATTGTTTATAGTAGTTTTTCCCAACTGCATCTTGTCGTTTCTTGTTTGCTTACGTAATCCACCTGCATTGCAAAAACTCGTATCCAATCGCAGATCCAGAATTTAAACAAAGAAATCTATTCTATAAATATCACTCCTACTGATGCGCAGCAATTTCTTCCTGCTCCACCATTCTTCTGGCCACGCATAGTTTGTTCTATTACGAAAATAAGATTATGTGTTTAATTATGTGCGGCCACGTCTGAAAGCTTTCATTAAATATTTTAGGTCAAAATTTAAAACCGAATACATTATTATTATTGTTTTTATTAGTATTCATAAATTAATAATAGAAAAGTCAAACAATTACGATTATACATAAATAATTTTAATAATAATAACGAAGCAATCGAATGTAACTATATTTATTATAGTCAGTGAAATATTTGTTTCACTTTTCTTTCACTTAAATTTTTGAAGTCGATCTGAATACTTGTATTTCCACATCGTAACTGATGTTACAGGTTTTCGTCAGTTACATACGCCTGTGATTTATAGTCTTTAATTTCATTTTCCAAAAAGTAAAAGACTAGCAGGTTAAGTTGATCTCAAAGCACTCACAACGTTTTGTGCCGCATTTCACAAATTTAATGAATTCCGTTGCGGGCCGAAAAATTTTACAGGTTGGGCCGCAGGTGTGGTACCTCTACTTTAAAGGACGTCTGTGACAATAAAGAGCCTAAATATGAAAATCACATCTTTCCATGAGGGAAAATATACATGTTAGTATTTTTATGCATATCTTCACTTAAGAGAAAATATGCGTCTTACTATTTTTTTGCACATCTTCACATAAGGAAAAATATGCATCTTTTTATTTTTGTGTAACTCCGACGAAATTTAAGTGAGAAATAATTCTTTCAACGGAATGAAAATAAATTTTCATCTAGACAAAGGATGATCGATAAATTACAGTTACTTTTCGCTTCAGAATACATAGCCGTACTTTCCTAGATATGTATAATCAGTGTCAAAAACACATTTTACACAATTTGTAAAATCAATTCCATTGGTTCTAAAATTACAGAAATTAGCAGAAGCAGAAGATTTATGTGCTTTTCTCATAGAAATCTGCTTGACTTGTTCGAGTACGCAAAACCTCACCACAAATACGATCAAATATTTACATAACCGTCTTTTCTAAAGGGTCCTTGATATGCAGTTTTCTTTGTTCTTACTTTCCTGATTGAGATAAAAGGCATTGTAATCTTGATGATGGAATTCCAAACTTAGACAAAATATTTGGTCATCCGTAGGGAAAACTGAGAAGTTTTTGACGATGTCTATCTTATGCGCGGTTATATATTCATTTGATCCTACATGCGATTATCAGATAGAAAAACACATTTCATAAATGGTCTAGAACTTGAGAGAAGTTATTTAAATAACATTTGGTAATTTTTACGCAATATTATCATCACGATTTTATTCTTATTAACAGAAACCAAAGAATGTTTAATACGGATAAATCACATAAGACTTTTAGAATATTGCTGTTATGTATAAAATATCGTTCATTTGCTAAAACATAGGTATATGCATGCTACTCTTTCTTGAGAATGGTGTAACAGAAAATTCCCATTTCAAATTGCATCAAATACACATACTTTAATAAAATACAACTAACATATTGAATATAATTCACGTAACTGTCTTGAGAAACTTTGTTAAATTTTGAATGGCATCATTTTACTGTTATATGGCTATAATAAATAATGATATTTCTGACAAAATTCAGTTTCTTTTGAAATTAATTTTCGAATTTACTTCTTTTAAAATACTGTTTTGAGTTAATTTAAACATATTATTTCGTCTCCTTATCTCTGCAGATTTCTAACCGCAGCATATCAGAATGCTATGAGTATTCTTTAACTTTTATGCTGTGTACGAAATTAGAGTCGAAATAAGTTACCTTTTCGTAAAAAAAAAATACAAGCAGAGAAATAGTTCCTGGAATTCTTTACAAGTAGTCTCTTTCATCAATATACTTGTTTTCATTGCAGCCAACGTATTCATAACCGCACTGCTGATTTAAGATGTTATTCTAATTTAAAATGTTATTTTAGTCACTTCTTCGAAATGGAAGTGAAATATTTCCCGAAATCCTAAAGTGTCCGTTTTGAATGCATCAGTGGTGGTATGCTTTTTGTATCCCCAATGTATTCCGTTCCGTCAAACGTTGTTACTCACTGATTACATTTTTACAGTGAATTTTGAAATTATTTCACGAGAGCAACAATACATTTTTCGAGCTTTGCTTAATATCACGTCATGTCGGTCATTTTATTACCTCTTTAAAACAATCTAACCACCTCAGGAATTTAACCTCAGTCATTGTTACTTGCCTATAAAAATGTCATTTGGTAAGCTGTCGAACTGTAACAATGTATATGGTCATAAATTCTCCAATCTTCGAGCAGTCAAAACATCTCAGCGAATTTTAGGACACTTTAAGTAAATTTTGATAGTAATTTATAAAATAAGCGAAAACATTTAAATGAAAGAGTAAAGTTACGAAATAATATATTCAATAAATATCAATACTTCGTGATTAATATTTAAAAATGTACTTAATTTTAAGGTTATAAGGTATTTCTCCCGCCTTCTTAACATGCCTTCGCAGTGTAATGGTCAGCACTTTCGGCGCGTATTCGAGAGGTCCTTGGTTCGAGTCCCAGTGAGGGCATTGCTCATTTTTCATGACTCCAGCTTCTAAATAGCCTAATGTCTCTACAAGTGGCGCCCGAACTAAAAACAGTGGTGGATGATGATTCTCCACCACCAAGATTTGGAGATTGGGTTACTTAATCCTCAATCGCCCTTTAAAAGGAGGAGTATATAAGGTATTTCTCCCGCCTTCCTAGCATGCCTTCGTGGTGTAGTGATCAGCACGCTCGGCGAGTATTCGAGAGGTCCGTGGTTCGAGTCCTGGCGAGGACATTGCTCATTTTTCATCTCTCCTGCTTTCCAAAAAGACCGAATTTCTCTACAAGGTATTACGATAAACTTTCCGTACGAGCTGTTGTGCTGAAGTAGTTAGTACAACCAGCTAGCATTGGTATGATACATGGATAAATTCCCTGAAACGATCAGCTAAGTTTTCATGTTTTCGACTTCGAAAAGCCTAATAGTCTCTATAAACGCGCCAGTATTACGTTAATAAATTATTATCAGCATTGCATCCCTTTTACGAATATTGAACTTGCAATGTCATGAGATTTTCAAGCCGTAAATAAAGGTATGATTAGAAAATATGAAGTAACCGTTGCATCATACATTTATTTGTACAGTTAATACTTTTAAGAAGGATAAATGTATTATGCTTGACTTGCACACTAAATTAGTTTATGTTCTAGAACATTTAGGGGGTAAAACCTTTGAGCGTAATTTAGTTGCGACAGCTTTTTACTTGAATATTAGATTTATTGCTAAAATTAGATCAACCTCTTATTAGCTGAATAGTAAGACGCCTAAGTTTGGTCACATTCCTTTTTTTCTGCTTTTATATTGTAAAGAAAGGTCGATCAACAGCATTAATATCAACAATAAATTTTTATTTTTTACAGCACAGTAAAGCAAAACATTTAGAAATTCTTCATGACTTTGATGAGTCTAAAACGATTTATGAATAACAATATTGCAGTGATGTTTATTTCTTTGTGTTTCCTTAGATCCGTGATAGTACTTCATGTGTTGCATCGTACATAATTATTTTAAAACATTTTAAACATTTCGAAATAGAAGACTTAATTAACATTAACCCTCAGAAAACCGAAGCCTTACCCAACTTGTATTCTTAAAATACCGAAATGCCCATCCTCGTTTATAACCCGTCCAGCCGTTTCCTCCCCTCCCCGCCCATTAACGCACAAAGAGGTGTGAAGATTTCAAATGACATCGTTTCTCCTTCCTAACAAAGAAGCTTCCATTAGCCTTTTAGGACAAGCTGTCTGAAATGAACTTATACAACGCAGACTGCACCTGCTTTGCATTCCTTAGGGAAAGCGAAGAAAATAACATTACAATCTTTTCCATTTCGGGTGGTTGTGGTCGTTTGAATGAAAGATCGTCATTAAGGATGGCAGTCTATCAAAATTCAAAACGAAGAATGTAAAAGTCTTCAGTGCTTCTCTTCAGATTCAATGATCAATAAATATTCAACTTCGAGGCAGCTAAACACTATCAAACACTTTTGTTTAAGAGTGGATTGGATTACTTAAATTATGGAAAAGTAAGCAAGGGCTATCTTTCTAAGAGAAGGGTTGACTTTAGGGAAAACATTTTAAGGGAAATGGCTCGTATTCACTGTAAATATTAAGAAAACTACGAAAACTTCCAAGTTTCTAGCCCGTACGCTTGTATTTGAAACCAGGTCGAACTACCAGTGTTTAGCAACTTTACTGCTCTACTGCTGATAAGAAACTGCTCTTTAGGATGAAAATATTATTAATGATTTAAATTTGAAACTGAGACATCATACTTTAAATCTGATGCAAATTCTTTCAGTTTCTTTTTATGAAGACATTTTTTTATGAAATTCGACAGTAAGCTGATCAACAATACTTTCTGTGTTATAAATTAAATACATTACTTAGCTAATTCATTAATGAGTAGTGGAACTGAATACAACATGATATTTTCCAGATATTTTTGTTGCACGGTATCTAATTTTATTAAGAAATAATTCTAAGTAAAGGGTGTACCTTCCGAATCAAATTTCCTTTGTATTTTTATTCTTGATCGTTATTCAAAAAGCGGGTAGCGAATTTATATTTAAATTGTGTGGTGTTTCAACACTGATTGAACGAATCTTAAAGGGTGGTAAAACACACAAAACTCCTCCTCTTTCTACACTTCTCGTCGTAGAATAAATGGTCACAGGTTAAATGGTTAGGCGCCACAGGGCGCTTTCGGCGCACGCTATCCTCTGCGACCCAAAGACATAAGGCTCTTTCAGACCCGCTTATAAAACCCGTGATTTTTGCATGCATCACCATTATTCTTTTCCCATGCAGTTTATTTTGTCACTTTTTTTTCATGTATTTTGTTTGTATATGCTCTCCGGTTGTGGGTTGTATTTGGTTTTAAATTGATGATTTTTCTATTCGTTATTTTTAAATCATCGTTCTGGAGATTTTTTCAAGAGGAATCACATTTCTGGTGTTCTTACAAACCATTCATGTGACTTTTGGCTAAAAGTCAAATGGTCTCATTTTTTTCACTCGTTCTTCCGTCATCCCTTCAGACGGACTGTCAGCTGCAAGCTTACTTATATTATGTGCCTTCTATGACATTATTTTGACTGAGCTCGGCAGGTTGTGCTGCGAGTAATATTTACGGTTAATCATCAGGTTCATGCTCCGTCCAAGCGACTTGGATTGGAACGCATACAATTGAGGAGAAGGCATATATTGTTGTCTTTGCTCTTCAAAAGACGGAGAGTGTGGGGAAATGGGAAGTGCCCTCCAACTAATAATCGCTTGACATGAGACCACATATCTTATATATATTATAAGGTCTCCCTCCTTGCTGCATGTCTTCGTGGTGTAACGGTAGCACACTCGGCGTGTACTCGAGAGGTCCAGGATCGAGTCGCTGCGAGGGTTTGCTCTTTTCATGTCTTCTGCTTCCAAATAACCTAACGGCTCTACAATATTACCACACGTTTTATTCAAATATGATGAAATGTGTTTATTTTGGTGTGTTCTGCCACGCATTAAAGTTTGTTTCATTAGTTTTGAAACGCCGTAGAGAATAAAAAAAATGTAAACTTAACACAGTTGAGGAAGAGTATTAAGCTCAATACAAACCCGAAATATTGAAGGGCTAAGTTCTTGGTAGTGGAGGCTAGTGTTTTCACGGGTGTCTAAAATTTAGGCAACTGATATATAAAAAGCATAATATTTGAAAACTTGCTTTGTACATTTGAATAAAACGTGAAATAGAAATCATATCATGGGGGATCAATATGTCATATAATTTATGTTGCGTACCTAGAAAGGCAATGTAAAGCTAATTTTGAATAGGTGCATATAGGAATAACTTGCACATATAGACAAATTTAAAAGTAGCTTAATGAAGGGAGGATTATATAATGATTGTTACAATTTTATCTCAGTTATCGAACCTATACCAAAATTTTATTTTCTTAGAAATTCTATTTTCTCTTCTTTACGTATTATCACTAAAACTGGTTTACATTAATCAAGCGAATGCAAACATGATAAGTTAAAAAAAAGAGTTCTTTTTATGTCTTTCTAATACTATGTTAAATAGATAGATAATTACGGAATTTAAGAGATTGTGCAACAAATGAAAAACGCATTTTATCTCATCCAACCCACGGAAATACCCAAATGCTAACAACACGCAAATCAGAATATGTAAGACCAAATGTAAGCTGACTGACATTTCATTTTTATTAAGTATATTTTCGACAAGTAAAGTAAGAATAAGTGCAGTAATATTAAGATGTAAAAAAAGAAACACTCTCTAGGAAGTTATAAAAGAAATAAAAAAATTTTTGACTTCTAACAATTAAAAAATTACTTTGATATACTTCTACAATAAAAAATTGCCTTAAAATTTTAATCTACATAAAAGAAATTTTCTTACATCGTTTCATTAATTAAGGTATAATAACATGCCGAACAAATATTAATTTAGAAGTCAAATAACAAAAATCAGCATTATAGTTGCAAATTATCACAGTAAATATAACGCTGATTATTGTTATTTTACTTCTAAATTAACATCTTTTCATTAGTTTGTAACTTTTGTTCATAACACGATTTTGCGAGCAGGATCTAAATTCGCAAAACTTAAAGAAAAACGTAATGCTATAAAATTTTTATTATAAATTTTCTTATTTCAAAATTATTCTTTTAATTTTTTAAAATAAAACAAGGGCTTTGCTCGAATTATCACAAAATGGAGCACTACTCCTGTCTCATTGCTCCGGGTATTGCTTTTAATTCATTCAATTACTGACTATTTTAATGATAAGCATTTTAAAAAGAGCTAGTTTTTTGTAATGTTTAAAAGGGCAACCGGTTATGATCACTTGACTTACACACTTTGTATAAGTACAAAAGAGGAGACAAACCGAAACTGAATTCTTCGGTAATCCCCAAGTTCTAAAACGAAGAGTTCTGAGGGAAAACACTGACATCAAATATTTTCACGATTAAAATTCCGTGCATAAGTAATCATAAGTTTGATAAGCATCAGAAATACGACGGCTTCGTGAATTAAATATCCGCGTTGCATTAATTGCTGATTTAAATTAATACAAGTCTATTAAAAGGGTATATTTATATTTGGCTTAAGTGTCTTCCATAAAAATAAATTCTTCACGAAGTAGAGTTAAGCAGATTATATTAAAGAAACTAATATTCAGCGTGCTTTATTAATAATTATAGATAAGCATCGAAATACCTGTGTAACCAAGAGAGAAAAAAATCACCTTAAGTTTTGAAAAACCAAGCGAAAAAAATTTCCTTTAGCCTGGCCCAGAGTAATGAGTCCTACCTTGAACTGTTTAACCTAGAGTGGTAGAGTAATCATGAAGTTTAAGCTCTAATCTCCAAGTTCCATGATCCGTATTGAGCTTTTGCATTCCTTATTACCGATCACGATTTGTGAGATCACGAGAAAGAGAACACTACATGTTGTGTATTTAAATTGATACGTTTCGGATGATATTACACTTAAACTTCATGTTTAAATGAAATCCCTCCATCTATTGCAAATGAACGTGATTTGGGAGTTAAACAGGTCACGACTGGGGGTTGGGTTATCAGCGATTTCTGGGCGCAATTTATTACTTTATACAATTCCATTATTAGACCCAGAATTAAATTTATAAGGGTACAACTAACATTTTTCTTTCGGATGTACCTGTTCTTCAGCAGTACGTGAGACGATAAGAAGCGTTATTATATTTAGATGAACAATGCTCTGAAGGAAATGTCAGCATAAATCTTTATTTGGAGAATACTCGCGAAGAAAAATAAACAGTGTAAAATCTTTTCATAATATGGGATGACAGTTTGAGCATTTTAATTTATAGTGGTATTCGAATTTAGTTGTACTCTCATAAATTTAATCTTAGTTTTTGCTTTCACTCGTAGAACTTTTCACAAAATCTAGTATAAATAAAATTATAAAAAGTGTATACTCAGTACTTCTTAGCCGTGTTGATTATGCTGCGTAAATATTTTATAGTTTACGTGACCCTTAGACCAGTACATGTCCAACAACACTCTTCATACTACTATTATGCATATTTTAATCTTTAAGGTTTCCTCTGGCAAAAGGTCAGTGAAACCTTCATTAATTATACCAGAGTTTACCTACTACATAAAAGATTTCTGAATTTAATAATTTGCTGGTTTTTGGCTGCTGAACAAAAATCTAAAGTCTTAAGAAGCACGGGTTTCCAAAGCTGCATTTTTCTACATGAAGAAGTTTTTATTAGTTTTATCTTAAAAATGTAACTGGGAGGAAATAAATTACAAAAGTAAATCGCTAGACAATATCCATAAATAATAAAATAGAATGAAAGGAACGTTTATGTAATAATGGTTTAGTACGTTTAGCTTTCAAATGCAAAATGACCTTGCAATGCAACCCTTATCAGGTTAATTACGAAAGCTGCAATATTGCCAAATAATGCTCTTGCGCTAAAAGTGAAAAACGTGAACAAAGGAAGAGGCTATGTTATTTGAATATGGAAAGCATATAAAGGCTATCTGCCTAAGGCATAGGTTCCCAACCTTTTTCGAACTGGTGCCCCCTTTTCTAGTGAATATTTCAATACCGCCCCCCTAGAGAAATAAGAGCGTACATAATGCATGGTGAAAACAAGAATTAAATAAAAAAAATTACTAATAGATAGAATGTTGTTGGAATTGAAACGCTACTGAATTTCTTCGTTATTTAAAAAGAAAAATAAAAGTTTTAGCTTACCTGTTATAAGGACAGGCAGGGGTTTTGATGATACGAAATAATCCATAATAAACTATTGCTTTCTAAATAAATAAATTGACAGTTTCAGAGAACACTCAAAAGGCATACTTAATTATTATTAAAAAGTATTTTTATTAAAATTTAAAGGCATCGAATTTCTAACTTAACTAATGAGAAGGCTGAATTTGATGCATTTTAAGAAGCTTGTTAATATCAGGCTCGATTTTACTTAAAAACAATCGTAAATCGCCGCGTTCAGTAACATGGAGCCGATTTCTCTTTTTCGTTACCAATGTTGCTACAGCACTAAATCCACGTTCTGCTAAATATGAAGATGGGAATGCTAGCAGAAATCGTTGCACAATCGACCATAATCTTGGATACAATTGCGAAATCGACTTCTGCAGCCAAAATTCTTGGTAGCCATTCTTGAATTTAATTTTTAATTCCTCATTTGTCGTCAGTTCTATCAGTTCTTCTTCTAACTGAGATGGTCCTGCTGTGTTGACATTGGAAAAAGGATCCAAAACCCAGTCTGGTATGTCCATGTTTAAAATGTCCTCGAATCGTTCCTTGAAGTCATTGTAGAGGTTTTCCAAGTGCTGACAGTAAACAAGCAAGTCGTCGTGCTTGAATGATACTGCTGATAAACATGGGAAGGTATGGAATTCACGTCTGCCTATATTTCTTTTATATAATAGCAGTTTAGACACGAAAGCAGCAATGCTATTTTTAGTCTTAATCAAGTTTAAGTCTTCTCCTTGAAGTTGGAGATTGACATCATTAAACAATTTATAGAGGTCTGCTAAGTACGCAATATCGTTTTTTGATGCGATGAGGTTGTCGCGCAATTCCGTGTCTTTGTTTCCTAGGAACTCTATCACAGATTCAAACAGATTGTAAAATCGAGTCAAACAAGTACCTTTTGAAAGCCAGCGCACCTCTGTGTGAAGCAGCAATCGGTTGAAATCTTCATCATTTGCAATGCAAAGCTGACTAAATAATCTGTCATTCAACGAGTTACTTCTGATTTTATTAACTGCTCTTATAACATATTGCAGTGATGTATGGAGACGTTCGCTCAAATTTTTCGCAACCAAATGCTGTCGATGAATTACGCAATGCACAGCAAGCACGTCCGGAACTTTATTTTTTAAGCATGCTATGAAGCCTTTGTGACGCCCTGTCATAGCCGGTGCGCCATCCGTAGCAACCGACAAAATATTATTAAAAGGAATTTCCTTTTCGTCAAAAAACTTTTGCAGTGTATCAAATATGGTTTCTCCTTTTGTATCTGTTTCCAAATTGGTAGCAAACAACATTTCTTGACATATTTTTTCATCTTTGATAAACCTCACGTACGACAATAACAATGCTTCATTGGTTGGTAAAGTGGACTCATCCAGCTGAATTGAAAATTGACAAGTCTGCAGATAATTGCACAACGATTCTTCAATGTTTTCAGCCATCTCATCAATTCGTCTTTGCACAGAATTATTGCTCAAAGGAATTTTTCGGATAATATCTGTAGCTGGTTTATGGAGCACGGTGGTTATTACTTCTTTAACTGCTGGTAAAATTAAATCTTCCCCAATAGTATGTGGCTTGCCTGTTTTAGCAATCAACAATGAGATATTGTACGAAGCTCGAAGTCCGTCATCGTCTTGTTTAGAAGCTGATGAAAATAATTTTGATATAGTTGGCTGATTTTCAATCTTCTTTTTTATCTCTAGAAAATAGGTCATATCTCTGTCTTTCTTATCCGGATGCATTTTATTAAGATGATCTTGAAGCCTAGAAGGTTTCATCGCTTCATTCGAAAATGTTTTTTGACAAATAAGGCACAATGGAGATGATGGATTTGAGGGATTTTCGATAAATCCGTATTTTATATAATCCGCACTGTACTGCCGCCTCTTCTTTTTTGCTTCCGACATGGGTTTTTCTTTACTTATACTTGATCCAAGTTAAGGGAGCTGCAAGGGATACTGCCGGTTTAAATAATATAAGTTGAAGTAGCAAAATATTAAGGCAACGCCGTTTTCATCGTACGCAGTACATGCTGCGATGAACGATAGATAGTGTGAGCCTGAGTCTGTAGCATTCTGCGGGGCTGTTCTATTTTTAGCTACCTACAATTTTTGATCGGGTAAACCACTGGCGACGATTTGTCTACTCCGCCGCCGCTTATTTCGGCGCTCTAATTTTTTCCCGCGTCCAACGTCGCCTACGCACTTTTACAGACTCTCTTAGAATACAGTTTAGTTGGAGATCTCGCTATCGTTGCCGCTTGTAAGTGGCATTTTTTAGTCCCAGTGACATTTTTTGTAAATGTTACGGCCAAAGCCCGAAATCGGCCAATTCGCATTTTGGCCAACGTTGCTGTAAACTTACCGGCGAATGTCCAATCTTTTTGTTGATTTCTGGCTTTGACCGGCCAATTTGGGAAAAAAGAAATCAAGGGCAGATGGTTTTACACACTGTTAAAAATGAAGTATTTAAAAATGAGTACTTCTGTGAGTTCAACGAGTAGAAACTATTCAGTGAACGCATATGCTGTAACAATGTGATAGTGTGAAGATTAGATTTGCGCCCTTCAAAATGACGAATTATATCTTAAGCAAATGCGTTGCGTATCGAGTATGAATACAGAGGCAAATTGAGTACTCAATTTGTCAACTACCTTTAAGGGTGATCCTTAGTCTTTTTCTGCTCCATAGACTCAATCTACCATTATCACATCAGGCTTTGGCCAAGAATTCCCAGCCACTTCGCGAAATGGCCGGCCAAAGTATAAAATACAATATTAATTGCAAGTATTTCGGACTTTGGCCAAACCTCCTGGCCAAAACGCGAACTGGCCGAACTTCGGGCTTTGGACGTAACATAAATATGTACATAAAGACAATAAAGATATATTTTTGCACTGAAGGCTTTTCCTTCTGATATTATGAACTCCGGTTCTACTGCTCCTTTCACTAAAATGGTGACCCTTTCAACAAAAGTCAACAGTTTTCTGCGACTTTTTGGAGTGCATCTCGCCAAATTGGCAAGACAGGTTGCTAGTTTTAGCACATGCAGCCCCAGAATCGTACATACTAGAGAGGTATGTCTTTCTCTGAACAGTGAAGTCTCATATCGAAATATGTGAATTTTCGCACACGTGATAGAAATGAATTATCAGCGTGATTTTAAAGTCTTTTTAGACTATATTTGGCTAATCTTCCAACGCCCCTCTGTGCCATATCAACGCCCCCTAATTTTCTCTGGGTTTTTTACCGCCCCCTTGAAAGCCTGAAACGCCCACAAGGGGGCGTTATCGCCCACGTTGGGAACCTATGGCCTAAGGGAAGGGTTGCCTGCGTGCAGGATATTCCAGAGAAAACTGGCTTTTGTTCCTATTACACATGGGGAAAACCAACCATGCAGGCACCCCTGTCGCCTGGGATCGAACCCGGGACGAGCTCTTAGCATTCTGTGACTTTAGCTACTCCGCCATTTGTGGGGCCAACAAAAAAAAAGAATATATTTTACCACTAGCAACTACAAAGACAGAATCCTTAACAGTGGTAAATTTAAAGGAAGTATTCTGAAAGAAGGATGTCCAAGGGCGGCCGATAGTAAAAAAAAAAAAAAAAAAAACCAACACTGATATTTGTCTTAGGCTAAGTTCCCGGCAACTGAAAGAAGTGGCTGCTCGGGAATTTCGTGCCTTTCTTCGTGCAACTGAAATTCCAGCCACTTTAAGTCAGACAGTCATCCAGAAAGTTCTCTCTTAAAGAGAGATAGCTTTCGAATGCCTTGCAGTAGTAAAAGCTAATTTGAAAAAAATGTAAAACTGAGATGTAAAAACACAAGAGAGTAATACTAAAAGCTAGTTTTCCAAATTAAAGCAATATAAATTAGTGACTCTATTTAACTTATTACGTAAACATGCTTAATGAATTACATTGCTTTATGGACTTTAGTTAAAAATCATTACCTTGTGGAAGGCTTAGGATTATTTATATTATAACGCGACTGTTATCTGCCTATGGAAAAGTGGACTTCGTGGATTACTTTCTTAAGGGAATTAACACGTGTTCAAGTTACACATGGGTAAAACTACGAAAACTCCCATACCCGTTTCCTGGGATATAAACATGTAGTCAGCGGACTTACCATTCGGCAGATGGGGAATTTAAACTGAAAATGCTTAACGTTACTAAAGAGAATTACTAATAAGAATCTTCCTTTTGAA
The DNA here is from genome assembly GCA_000611955.2 of Stegodyphus mimosarum. Lineage (NCBI taxonomy): Eukaryota > Metazoa > Arthropoda > Arachnida > Araneae > Eresidae > Stegodyphus > Stegodyphus mimosarum. Next base: position 57,614 of record KK116499.1, read on the forward strand.
CTTGATTATGCATTACATCTTAGATGCAAAAATTTGTCCAAATTCTATGTTATTTTCCCACCATAGATTTAAAGTATTTTATTTAATTTTATTTTAGATTACTGTCCAGTAGATTAATTGAAGACCAAGACAGATAAATTTATGGATCTACTAACCAAACATTTTACTTTTAGAATTTTTGACAGAGATTTATTCATTTATTATCAATATTGTTATTAACTTTCAGCTTTGTTCTAAAAAAACACCTTGCTCCCAGAGAAGAAAAAAGTTTCTTGATTAAAATACAAAACTCTTAATAATTTTCTAATTATCTCATTTTTAATTACTTCGCATTCTTTTCCATGCTTCTGTGACGATATACTTCTTTTCCACGAATGATGAAAGAAGAACGGTAATTATGCTTTTAAAATCAGCACAATAAATTTTTCGTCAATATTAAAGTCATTACTTATTTAAGATTTAATTCCAGGAGTTTTTAGAATACGATGAGTCTATACATAAAAATATTGGCCACCACAAATTTTAAATATAAATCTATGTTAATTAACGAAAAATGCTTCTTTAAATTTAAAATGCTTCTTGAAATTTTCAAAGCTTTTTAGATTACTCCATTACCTAAATAAATAAGATTGCATTAGAAATCGAAACATAAATTTCCAACCAGGGAAAAACCAGAAGTCCCTAAACACATAAAATTTTATATTTCAGGATGTTTTCAATGTACGGTAAAGAAATTAGAAAAAAATGTGAATAAATTTATGGTATTTTTATAGGAAATTTTAGGAAGCAAAGTTTTTAACTGCAGTTATATCTACCAAAAGACGCTTCATTTGCATAAGGGGGAAAATTGCTTTTAATAAATGCTAAATCAGAAGATTATCATTTCAAGAATTATGTTAAGACCAACTGAGATATTATAGATGATAAAGAAAGTGTTTCCGTAGAAATTATTTATATATGCCACACAGTAGCACCTTTTAAACACTGCTGGCGACCTTACATGAGCTCTGTATGCTTCTTCTTCAGGTAGTCTCATATCAAAAACTTAGGTAGTCTCACGTCGAAGACTTCAAGTAGTCTCCCATTTAAGACCGAAATTGTTTTTGAGGATGGGTTAAAAAATTAGTTTTTTATTAGGATAAATATTCATTTGAATGGGGATTATGTTAAAAAACTGCACTGTAATATTGATGAAGCTTGACAATATATGTAAACCTAAAATCCTAGAACTTTGGAAACTTACCTCGTATAAATAAATCAATTGAAATTTTTTTTCCCTAAAAAAATCTTACTCTTTTGCAGATGGCGTGATTACTTCCTGATAACTTCTCTCTATAAACTGCAATGCTGCACTTTATAACAGTTTTTTGCCGTTTTGAAACGTAGGATCTAAATTCATTTAAATAACTTTCAAAATTTGCAAAAGGTTTAATTAAAATGTTTGATATTATATATATAAATAAAGCTACACGTTGGATTATGGTAAAGTCCACGACGTCTATCTAAGAGAGGAGTTTCTTCGGGGAGGGATTTTTTTTTATTAAAGCGGCTGGTATTCTCGTTACACATGAGGAAACTCACAAACATTCTTAGGACAATTAACCCGTTAATTGAGATTTTAGTGCAAGTCGAACTAACAGTGTTCAAGAATATTACGCTTGGCTACTGATAGGCATATGTTTGCACAAATAAATAATTTTACATCTCTTTTGATGCGATAGAACATCACGTACCACGTAATTTTTTACAGAAAGATATATGCACCAACGTTATTTATTGGTAATCGTTAAATTAAATCTGCTGTTCTTATTATCAATAAACGATTTTTAAAGTTTGTCATTTTCTTTTGTGCTTTGTTTATTGAGATAATTAACTAAAGCTATATATTTTTTATCTTTAGAAAAGTTTTACTATACTCGAAATGAGCTAATGGGTTACATATTGTCTTGCTGGAAGTATGGAGTTGACGTATATACCTTTGCAGAAAAAAAAACTGTTTGGTTCGAGTTGTCTTCTAATAGATAAAATCTCTGACTTTTTTTATTTATAAACTTGAAAATAGCTTTTTTTCCCTCATTCTAGAGCTGTGTTGTTTACCAATTGTTAAACCATGTAAATGACACTTAATTTATTTATTTTTGTTGTTATTCACATCTCTACTAACTGTAGACACTTTTTCTAATTGTAAATCTTAAGAATTCCGTGTTATAAAAATTTTTAAAATTTGAAAAAAAAATAGCAACATAATTTTCACATGTATTTCTTCGATAGAATTTATTCTCAAAATAAATATTTTAGATTTATCTAATTATTTTATCCGACACCACACTAAATGAAGAAAGAAGACGCACGTTTTAGAAGTCTTGTATTATATTTTAACGTTTTTAATAAATTATAAGTTTGATATGGAAATTGGAATTCTATTAACTAAATGAATTAAAATACGTATTTTTGTGAAAAATATGTATATATCATGATCATATTCGTTTACGAGAATGATTCTCTACTTCATTTGTTACATCTTTAAAGTATTCTCCATGTGCTCAAAGTAATTTTGATGATAAAATGATATGAGAATTAGAGCTGCGCTTGATAAATGAATTAAAATGCGCATTTTTGTAAAAATTACATGCGTTTCATGACTGTATTTCTTGACGAGAATCTTTTTCAATTTCTTTTGATATATAATAACACAGAACCATCCTGAAAATTTGTCACACTTTTGTTAAATATATTTCCAGTTTTCCAAGACAAATTTTAAAATGACTAAACCAAAAAAGAATATAAATTGAAAGGTAAAAAATATTTATGCAATTATTTCAGTTTTTTATTTCATTTTTTTTAGCTTTATCGCGGAATGAACATCCTGATAGACCTTCTGCCTTCCTCCTTTCTCAGAAATACAAAGTCGATCTTTTTTCTCGTGATTCTTCCTTTTTCACTAACAAAACAGTAAGAGGGTGACAAAAACATGAGGAAGCGATCTCGCCATTTCCGCTTTAGAAAATCTTCCTTGAAATCTCATTTACATTTGTTATGACGATCAATGAATTTCAAATTTATTTACCTTTTGGTAAAGCACTTCTTATCGGGACCACCTGAAAGATTTCAGCTTACTTCAAAGGCAGATGCAATTTAAGAGACCCAGATCCTTTAGAAATCCAAGACCAAAATTCCAATCTGTAACAAAATAAATAAACTAAAATTAAAATTTTGAGAATAAGGCTTAAACATTAATAATTAACATTAATAATTAAACTGTAGTAAGTGTAATTAAATTGTAACATTAATAATTAAACTACAATTCAAAATGCAAAAATGCAACATCATGAAGGAAGTATCCAAATAGCATGAAACTTGCATCAAGTATATATCGCGACGGAATATGCAAATGTTTACAATTTCAGCGCACGCGCACTCCATGGATCACTGCAGCACTCCTTGAAATCCGTATGTAAAGGAGGAAAAGATTGCCATTTTGAACAAAGTGAATTGCTCTCTCCTGATATTTTTTGTGTGCGCAGCTTCAGTATGTCTCGTAGAAAAACATGAGCATCCTTCGGGCACGTTTCTGATTGAGGCAGAATCATTGCGTACAAAGATTTCGGTTTATCCTTCCGGAAAATCGGTTATCGTCTCGGACGTAGCCAAGTTTCGGTCATACGAGCACGGAATCGATAGCCGCAGGAAGGAAATTCTGACGAACATGAGAAATTGCAACCGCCTCGTCATACAACTCCATGGGAAGACAGACATATTGTGGGCATGGAACCGGTAGAGAGCCTTGTCAATACGCAACCATACTGCAACAAATCCAGTGTGTAGCACAATAACCAGTGCCTGAAGGAACAATTTGACGTCGTTTACAGTACAGTGGATTGTGCGCTAGGTGTCCATTGCTTCGTTTACATTTAACCCACAAGCATTTAAGTTTGCAATGAACGGTGGAGATGGACATCCGAATGACATGACGTATTTTCGGATAAATCACGCTTCTTGCTGTAGTACCACGATGGTCCGTTTAGAATTCGGAGACATCGTGGACAGAGACTGCTCGACTGTTGTGCTACATCGTCATACTAGTCCGGCATCCGGTGTTATGCTGTGGGGTAGTACTAGATTCCACTCCCGCACCCTCTTAGTACCCATTATGGGTAGATTTGCTAGCCAACGCTATGTCTCTGAGGTTTTGGAGGTTGTTCTCCTTCTTTACCTCCAGGACTCACTTGCGGCCACATGACGCAATGTTCAGCGACCACACGTTGCACGCAATGTCTAGTTTTCTTCTTAGGCCACTATGCTGCATTGTTACTTTGCCCGTTCTCGAGATCTATTGGCCATCGAATATGTCTGGTCAATGACTGGAGTATGTACTGCCATTTCCCAGCAATACTGGAAACCTCTTTCACTCACCTAAATCCTCTTTCGCTCAATGCCATGGCGTGTAGCAGCGCTTACAGACAAATGTGGAGGCAACACTCGTTACTTATTTTCTCGTCCTCTTCCCCTAAAAAGAAGCTGTATTTCAAATCTATTAAAGTCGATGCTATGTGTAATCTCAGAAATAAATTTCGCTTTGATATCTCCTGTCCTTCTTTGTGTTGCATTTTGGATGGGCAGAAGTGTATCATTTCACATCAGCATTTAGCTGTAAATGTTACCTAATATTTTAATTAAAGATGTATTTTGCAAAACTATTTTTAGTAAAAGGATTTTTCGAGGAAGACTATTTCTAATTAAATTCCTTAAGTACTAAATTCAAAGTTTTTCATATGATAGAACTGCATATAACGATAGATTTATAATACAAATGATGAGTAATGCTAAATAACTTTCACCTAAACTTGAAATAAAATTTCTTGATTTACGTACATTAAAATAGATAAATAGTTGGATAATTTGTACCGTTAATTAATTTATTACTCTTATAAAATTATTTTAAAGAAGTTTCGCTGAGAGATTAAAGTCGTTTTTGCATATACACCTGTAATGACACAATAAGGGAAAAAAGGCTGTGGTATAAAATTCAATTATGAATGCTGATTTGAGGACATTTTCCTATGAAGAATAAGAATTTAAAATAGTTAAAGTTAAACATTATAATAAAAGCGTTAGGTAATTTTCACTTCAATCATAGGTAAAAATGTAAAGAAAATAGAAATGTAAACATAAAATATATAGTCTTGCTCAAAAAAATAAGCAACAAAAGCAAAACACAGAATAATACAAAAACTATTTAATTGATATGTGTGAAATTGATCCAAAAGGTTGATGGGGCATTACTGGACCACATAGAAAGCAATAAAGCAAAGACATTCAAAAACACATGTTTTAGTACCGTCACATCGAGAAAAACCAAATAGGTGAGACGAATGTGCAATGGAAATATCACGCTAATAACGGGTATGATACCAAGCTAAAATGCATGCTTGACAACGGCGAGGCAAGCTGGCAATAGCATTATTGATCGCTTGTTGTGGTAATTGCGCCAATTCCTGTGGTAATTTATGTCGGAGCTCGTGGAGAGGGTCTGACGTCACACTGTGACCTGCTATCCGTCATCTGAACATATCCCACACATGCTCTATGGGACCCACGTCTGGTGCTGTCATGCCACAGCAGATTTAGAATGGTTTCAATCTCCAGATAACTCCCCACCACTTGAGGTCTATGCGGGTCCATAGATATCACCTCGGTACCCATTGCAGAGGTAAAAGGACGCACAAGAGGTTGTACAATTTCGTTGCGAAATTGGCCGGCTGTGACGGAGCCACCACGAATCACAGAGAAGTCGACACGGCCATTCCTTGCTATCCCAGCCCATACAAGAAAGCCTCTCCTCGCTTTCGACAATGTTTGGCGCCCGATAGCGTATACCTGGCTCGCGCCATATTATTGGCCTTCAGAAATTGTTCTGAATGTTAAATCGAGACTCATTCGTAAAGAGTACGTGACCCACTGCTTTGGTGTCCAACTGCGATGTTCATGGGCCCAAAACGGTGACATACGTTGGAGGACAAAGGAACACAAACCGCAGGTCGTGTCCTAATCCAACTTCCGTACGTGTCCATAGTCCAACCATAGTCCAACTTCATACAGTCAGCGTGACACAGTTTGGCGGGATATGGGCGGTCCTGCAGCAGCAGAGAAATGCGACGCCAGCTATCATACTGTTAGTGATCTACGGCGACTAGCATATAGCAACAGGAAGCGATCATCTGCTGTAGTAGTAATGCTTCGGCGTAAAGACCCACGTCTACAGGGATTTTGATTCTTCTGGTAACGATTCCACAGCCTCTTGATGATACTACTCGTACATTCAATTCTCTCGCAACAACGGATTTTCTTGCACTAGCTTGCAACATCCTGACAGCCCTCCAACGCATTTCATCGTGCAAATGGTGTCTTCGATTCATGTTTTCCTCTTTGGCAGTCTCGGATTACACGGAGCTATCGCTGCTTGCGAACTGACGCATAGTCCGCATAGTCTTTTTAAAGCATTGTGGTGTGACTGCGGGATTGCATTTTATGCCAGTTTTGGTCCCCTATTTGCATTCGGCGATACAACGTCTACCTCATACATAAACTGTATATTTTAATTTCTCTTTTTACATTCGCACCTTTTCTTTTAGCGTTTGTTGCTCATTTTTCTAGCACGAGTGTAAAAGTAGCATAAAATGCTGCATGTACAATGGCAAAATAGCAAAACGTTTATTATTTAAGTATGGTACAGCAGACAATGGTCATCTGCCTATGGAAAGCAGAGGACTTTGGTTAGGAAATTCATCCGCATTTGTGTTATACATAAGAAAAACTGCAGAAACGACATATACCCAGCCTCTTCAAGTGACAGGATCGCAACCCTAGTTGAACTATGAGTGTTGTTTTGCGGCTTTAATTATTTAGTCTACTATTCTGTTGTAAAAGATATAAAAACTTATCTATCAATAAATGATTAAACAAATAATAAAAAATAATTATACTGTCAAAATCGCCCATTACGGCAAAAAAAATAAGATAAAACCTGCAATGAATAATCCGTTGATTTTAAGCAAAATCATAAGTTAGAGGTTTTACTTGATCTGGAACTATTAAACCCATCAGATGTGAAGCGAATTATCACTATGGTTAAAGTAATTGCAAGTCATGGGAAGGTTTAAATAAGGCTTTTTATTTAAACAGAACTTAGAACCTAAGCACACGTTCTTGTGCTAACATTATCAACCACAGCTCGTGGTGATGCACGTAAAGTTGTAAGGTTTTAGTTAAACTAACCAAGTTTTATTTTAATTTAAATCTTTCTATCTCTTCTCTGTTTCAACTTCCCGCCAGAAGAAGCGCGCGTTTTCAGCTTATGCTAATTTGAAGTACAGCGAAGTACTATTTAAACCAGACGTAGAAACCTCTTAGTGTGAGAGAGCTTTAGTCTCAGATCACGGTCACTCTGCTCGACGTTCGCCTGACCAGCTAACAGCTAAAATTATAAGCCATAGTGCTTACTACGTGATTGTATATTGAAATAAATTGAAGTGCGCTAGTATTAGTATTTCTTGCTACGCACCAGTTAGTTAGAGGCCAAACTCCGCGAATTGCTCTGTGAGCAAAGTCTAATTTAATTTCTATTTAGGTTAAATTTATTTGATTTGTTAAGTTAGGCCCAAGTGTAGTCTTTTACTTTCTGTATCCCTCCCGAGTTGGGAAGTGTGTAAATAATAGTGATTTAATAAAAGAGGATTTTAAATCCCTTTCACGTGCAGTTATTCTCCAGCACAGTGCAGTTATCTCCAGCACAGTATCTACACCAGAACAAAGCTAATTTTTTCAGCTCACTGTTCCAGAGCAGGACCGTAGTTTAGAAGGAGTTACTTCAAAATGTTTGCAAAGAACATGCACAGAACACTCAGTCCTGACAAAGTAACAGATATAAGTACAGATAAAAGTACTGGGGACACCAGCAATATATTATGGGTCAACTGGTAGTGCCATCCCATGCTAACTAACCCTAATTATTGTTTTTTAAGTTTTATAAGAGTTTACAAAGAAAGATTGAGGAGATGAGCATCTGAAGGTTTCCAAAGGATCTGAAGCTTTCTAAAGTTACTGGGGTGCATCGTGTAATCCCACCGTACACCCCGCATCCAGTATTTGTTAAAAATAATGATTTAGGACATAAAGAGATTACAATATAGTTCCAAAGCAACTTGAATTTCTTAAATTAAATTGAGAACATTTGTAACAGATAAACAAAATTAGATAAATATAATAAGTATTGGGTGAACAATATTGTAATGAACTGTACTAAAGAAGTACTAATACTAAAGAAGTGACCAAGGGGCCATATCTTTTGAGAATAACATTAGAAAACTCTGTGAATATGAATACGAGAGCTCAGGGATTTGAGAAGGAAAAAAACTGGGAATACAGTAAATAATTTTGACAAGAAACCAACAAAATTTTTAAAAAGTTACTTAAAATGGTATGCTGGAGCAGGTTATTGCAGTTTATAAAGTTCACAAGTGGAATCCTTTTGAACATATTTACAGGATGTAAATGTTCATTAAATTTGTGCAGCTTGAGGAATATATACTTGATAAAGATCTAGGCCGCAGGAAGAGAGTTAGCTGCATAATTTTTTAAACGTTTGTCTTTAATTAGAAACCTTTAAAATGACAGGAGATCAGTTTATGGGAATTTTATAGGATTATCCTTAGTTAATGGCTTGAGAAAGTGTAGTGATCCCTGTTCCCCACGTATAGAGGGGTCGGAGTTTGCCATATTTTTTGAGTAGAAATATGTAGAGAAGGTTCTGGGTTCTGTTATGTAACATTTTAATCAAGAATTCGAGTATATAGATTCGAAGCTTACGCTGGGAATCAAATTATATGTGCATCGTCCCTGTTAAACATTAATCCACAAATCCTGGCAATATTTTGTAGCAAATTGTTTTAGTTGGTATTTGAAATTTGGCCGAGGTCATGGGAAGATGATTTCAACACCATCTTAATTAAGATCTGCTGGCAAATTCAAGTTAAATCGTGGATTGTGAAGTCAAAGACTAGGAAATTTAAATATTACTCTAAGCTGACTCAGTAACTCTAACGGTGTATCAAATTCAAATGTCGGCAACGATATAATGCAAAGTCGAATAATTACAATTTATCAGAGTTGGCAGGAACTAAGAGTAGTGTGCACGCGCAGGTCAGAAACACGCTCTGCCTTAAACTCCAAAAAATTCAGTTTAAATACCAGATAACTCATTTACATCCTGGTGCGGAAACGGAAAGAAGAAGTTGCAGTAAAGGGCTGAAATTATAAAAAAAGGGTTCATTTAAACAATAACCTCACAAAGTATATATAAATACATATATGTTAACTGCAAGACGCATTATAGGGTTTATAACATCAATTTTTGAAGCAGTAATACCATAAAACCATCTATTAAAACTTGGATAGGATGCAATTTTAATGCATTACCTAATTTATTATTTCGGGGAGTGTTTCTAGAAACTCTGCTGCTTGCTCAATCTTGTACATTGCAAATTTTATGTTTCTTTTACTTCTGGGACCTTTTTGACAGTTCAAATTATTTTTATTTTTTTGCTATCATCCTGTGGGTTCAGCATCTGTAATGGTTTTCTATTTTCTATTTTAACTTACTTCTGATTTATTTTGAATAATTTTTTTTAAGTTTTATTCTCCGTACCAAGGGAGTTTACTTTATAAAGTTGCCTTTTCTCACTGCCTTTCCACATAATTATTCCCTACAAGTAGAGAATTTAGATAGGTTATTTTACTTCCATGATTTACTACAGCTATCTATATTTAAATTATCAGTGCTTGATTTATAATACATATAATTGAAAATTCGTGTTTATATGACGACATATATCCTGACTCTTACCTAGCTTTTTTTGATAACGTATCAAACTGGAGTGCAGCTCGAAAAACAAATTATTATCGCATAACAAACAAGAATTTGCCAGACAAGTAAAAATAATAAGATTAGCTGAAGATACTGCAAAAAATCTCATAATATTTTTCAAGAGATATTCAGGTATATAATAGAAACAAAGTAGAGAAAGAGAGATAAGATTGTCGATTGTATTAACTTAAAATCTGACAACTGTATTTTGAGTCAGAATGCGAAAACAGCATATTTTATAAAAAAAAACACAAAAAAAGTGCTTGCGTAACATAAGTTAAAAATTTTGAATATGTAATGCAATGTTATAATGTTTATCAAAAGGCATCCAACTGATTACCGTCCAAGCACACCTTAAGGGAAACTGATGATCGGTTTCGTAGCACGGAGGTAATGCTCTCATATAAAATTAAGAAAAATAAAAGAAACAAGTTAACGAGATGTATTATATTCAAGATGTGGCCTGTACATAAAATAAAATAAGACAAATGGAAAACCAGCATTTACAATGACAATTGTACATATATGACGTCTACATAATTTTATGTAAATAACACGCATAACATGCCTACAAATACTTAGAAATGAATATTTCATTATACAATGGAAGTTTTTTTAACTTAAATAGTGATCATGACTAAAACATATCTCGACCTTACTTCCATTAAAACATCCTCTATTTGCTCAAACAGTTTAAATAGCATTTTTTATTTGATTTTATGCTTTTGTTATTTGCTGTGATATATACCAAGAGGGAACATCAAGAAGCAATAGTGTTTTATTCGTATAATGGATTAACAGTTAAGTTGATTCAAAGAAAAGTCTAACTATGCTTAATTATTCACTTTTAAGTGAATGATCCTCCACTGCGTTCTTTCTTTTTCTGACAACTTTATATAGCCTAGGATGAAATTTTACCTTAAAAAGCTTCATTCATAGAACCATTAATTTTGAAAAGTTTTCCTCCGAAGGCTTCAGATTCTCTAAGAACGATCAAAGAAACGTATAAAATGAAGTAGAAAATGCGGTAAACTACCAGATAGTAATAAAATTAACTTTTTCCGAACGTCAGTTTTTCTTTTTTATTAAGTGATCCCTAAATCTTTACAGACGCATTCTGTGTATACTTCTCGATGGAGAAGAAGCTTTGCATTTAATTACTCTTAGTTAATTTAATTTTAAGTTATTTAATCTTTAGTCACTAAGATAAAGATTATCCAAGCCCCTGATAACTTTGAAGCTTGAAGATAAGACTTGATTTATTAGACACGGATGTAAATTTTCTTCGATTAAATTAATACCAATATAAAATAATGTGAATTTTGATAAATTGTATTCTAAAAAACATAAGTATACTGGTAGTAACATATGTTAAAAAATTGTTTTCAAAGGGGACAAGACTAAGACGTTCTCCAAGACTTTCTGTTTATAAAAGTGGTCCTCACTTGAAAAGGTTTAAGAAACGCCGTTATAGAGCACGGGATACCTTTGTGGAAAACAGCACAATACACTAATTATTGAACAGTTCGGCCATTTCAGCGCATTTTCTTTTTCGTAACAAAGGCTATCGATTACCATTCTGAATACTACCCTCATGTCCATAAATTAAGGATAATGTAAAATCAGGCAAAGGAAGAGTTAGAAGCAAAACAAATTTGACTTATTTGTAAAGCTTATTTATTAAACAAAAGGTAAAGAGCAAACAAAGATGCTATATGTTTAATATTATTTAAAAAATTAGCGATTTTTTCTCCCTGGAGCAAATTACAAAAAAAACCTATTTACAAAAAACCAATATTACATGGTTGGTATGAGTGTTAATACATTGTATGTCTCCCAGACGATGCAATACAGTCCGTACAACGCCTAGGCATGCTGAGTATCAAATTATCGATCTGATCTTGGGGGATATTACACCACTCAAAAAGCAAATGCTCTCCGAAGTTCCGGTACACATGTAGGAGGAGGTTGACGGGCTGCCACTCGTCGGCCAAGCATATCCCACACGTGCTCTACTGGATTCAAGTCCGGTGAGAATACTGGCCAGTCCATACGTGTGATATCCTCCAATTTAAGGCATTCGCTTACGATGTTTGCACGGTGAGGACGGGCGTTGTCATCCATAAACACAAATTGTGCGCCCATGGCGCCCCGAAACAAACGTACATGTTGTTCCAGAATGACGTCCCGATAAATTTGGCTTGTCATGGTTCCAATTTGAATATGCAGGTCAGTTCTGGAACCCAGAATAATTCCACCCCAAACGAGCACTCCTGCACCACCTTAACGGTGTCGTTCTTGGTGGTAACGGGTACCTGGAGCTCTCCATATGAAAGTCCGGCGAGAATCAGACTGCAAGCTAAACCTGGACTCGTCGGAAAACATCACACAAGCCCACTGTTGCGTTGTCCACAATGCATGCTCTCTACTCCAGGCTAACCGCAGGCGACAGTGAGTTGCAGTAAGTGGAACGCATGTGACAGGTCTACGAGCATATAGACCAATCTGCTCTAAGCGTCTGTACACGGTCTGCCTTGAAATTGTCGTACCAGTGGCTGAAGAGAGCTGACGAGACAGGTCTGAGGCTGTTTCTTTTGGCAGTAACTGCCAAATACCGGTCCTCATTCGGCGTTGTAACTCTGGGGCGACCTGTGCTGTAACGTTTACTCACATTACTATCATCTTGGAATCGTTGCCAAAGCCTGGAGATGACACTCTGGGCAATTCCAAGTTCGTTTGATGCTTCCAGTTGGGTACGCCCACATTCCAGACGGCCGATAATTCTACCACGTAAAAATCATCCAAATGCGTCCTTTGTGTCATAACTATTCGGTTATTGCACTAAAATGCTTATAAAGCGCCTGCGAACAATTTTACTTCTTTGCCTGTATTCCTTATATATCACTCAATCTCTTACACTCTTGTCTTGTCATTGTGTGTAGTGACTTTTATATATTGTGATATATTTATTTTGGAGTTCGATTTCTGAGTGACTCCGAATTATCCTTAATTTATGGACATGAGTGTATTCTGATTACAACTATGATACGACGCCATAAAGTTTGAACTAAATAACTATCCTGCTCTTTGTGATCCTTTCGGTGCAAACCGCACTTCTATTATACCCATTTGTGTAATATTTATGAATTTCGAAACCTTTATTTACTTCGAAATCTTTTCAAAATACAGAGATCCCTTCGAAGACTCTGGGTTTCGAACTACTCGTTGCACCAAAGCTCTGATTAAACAAATGAACACCTAACAAGTGAATTCACAATATCACACAAATGGGTATAACAGAAGGGCGGTTTGCATAAAAAAAGAATTACAAGGAGGCGGATAGAATATTTAGTTCCCATTTTACCGATAGAGGGCGTTGTATGAAATTACTAATCAGAATAATATTCAGTAAGGTTTCGATAGCTTGTTACAGAAGCGCTGAATGATTATTTTTATGATATGTGACGGATTTCCTGCACGGAAATAAACAGTTTTCAATGTTATTTTGACTACAACTGCAGTAAATATAATAAAACGGCATCCATCGGCCAAAATTCGAGCTAAATATTTACCCCTCGCAAAGTCTCCCTCTTGCTATCTATTTTGAAATATCCAAACTTGTAATTTCTAATACTGAGAAAGGTCCTCCACAAAAGCATACGTCCCCTTAACCAGAGAGCCCTCGAGTGTTTTGCTGTAATCAAACCACTAACGTTAATTTAATTTACACGAAGAAATAAGTTTTATTTTGTTACAGCTTTCTGCTTAACTACAATTTCTATTTTTGTACAACGTCTAAGCGCATTGTACAACATCTAATCGCGTAATAATTTATATGCTGGGTAATTTTTTTTCAATTTATTTGCGAATATTTTATGCTCTTATTCTTATAGTTAAAGGAATCCTTATTTAAAAGAGGTACATTCAGATTTACTTGTATACAGTATTTCTTAGAAAGTCCTGTATTTTTTTATAATTTAAATTTTAATCGTAAACTTTTATCAGTATTTGTTTCAGTAGTGCCATTAACAAAACATCAAGCTTACTTTTGGAAAGGGACATAGGATATAAAAATATATTCTACTTCTTCCTAAAATCTAAATCCAAATATATTTACGATAAAATTTTCCTGTGAGTGATTTATTATTCATATTTATAAAATATCCTGCTGCACAATTTAATAATTTTCTTTAAAAATTAAAAAAAGCATATCTCGCAAAGAGCGGACAAGCAAAGTTTCCTTATTATTATGAAATATCTACCATTACCTTCCCCACACGAATCTGTTATTTTCTTTTTTTCTTTTCATAAATTCAAAATGTTTCCTATTCGTTAAAGTGAGTGATGCTATACTCTTGAAGTAGAAGGGAAAGTGTTGGTGTCTTTAATTTGCCCTTGGACATTTTTTCCATTCTCAGGGAACTCAAAGATTAAAAAAGAAATGAGAGTAAAAAATGCCGAAATAAAAATTTCGCAGTATCAGGAAAGTGAATTTAATCTGCAGACATTATCTGCCTAAGAAAATTTTATTTTGTCATTTCCGTACTTAAGTGGATTTAATAAGGGTGGCCTTGAGTATTTTATCGCCTTTCCCATTTCAGCGGCATATCCTGTCCGGTTGGTTCCAAGGGAACTTCATTGCATGCGATTTCCTTTCACCAAAAAAAAAGTTTTGTAAGTAACATTTTTTAAACGAAACAAAAGGCGTCGAAGAACCACTGCGAAACCCATTAAAGGAAACAAAGGTTTGATAATTTTTCGGAAAGGCTACTTATCTACATGACATCCGTATCAATACTGACAGCGAAGAATGGATAGATGTAAAATTTTCATTGTATCAGTATTCCAGTATGGTTGTAAGTCGATTATAACGTAACCTGCTTTGAAAACTCATAAATATGGATGTGCAGTTTGGGAAGATTTTCGCACATCAGTATACATTAAGTCTGTAAACAAAGCATGATCGAAAATATATTGTGAATTCATAGCTGTTATGTAAAGCATAAACACCTGGATTCAAACTTATTTTCTTTGCAATATCCTAAATGGTCGGAGATTGTTTTGAATACCTTTCTCAATACCATAACATTCGCTTAATTTTCATGGAAACTGTCACAAAAGTACTTAGTTCTATACTGAAGAATTTAAGCCGCAGTTGAGGTTTTTAAATGAAATACGAGTTTAAAATTTCGTACGTCATTTAGTTATCCTAACAAGATCTAAATTTTCAAGAACTTTTTTTCTATATGTGATGTATAGGGTTGTCTCTTGCATGATTCACTATGTAAAATTTCGGCCCAGGATATGTCACAGGCGCAAGAAATGAGGATCGATACCTCAGGCATGATACCAAATGTCTGAGATGCAAGCAACTAAGAAACCAAGAAAAGTATGTCTAATTTAGTTAATGATGACACTATTATGACACTAATTAATTAATGATGACACTGTTATTAAAACCAAATTAAAGACTGTATAATTTCTCAGTACACTGTATATTGTTAAAGCTTAGCAATTTCCATAACGGTTTTTTATTTGCATTAAATTAAGCTACAAAAATCCTTTGCTAATCATAATATCGAAATAAGGAAAAAAATAAGGGAGTAACATGGGCTAAATATAATCTATGAACTCATTATTTATATAGACACATCTGATACAGGAATATGTGCATTTCTTCCAACAAATTCTTTCATTTTATTTAAGTTTAAATATCACTTATTCACTGATTCCTTTTTCAAACATGCAACCAGGAAAATGGAAGCAGAACGCATGAAATATTGTTCATATTCTCAAGAGTAATAATTTCTGCAGAAAATATGCAGAGCGGGTAGAAATTTAAGTTTCAAACTCCTATCTGTCGATATGTATAGAGCGCAGTCAATTATATATCGCCCAATAAGTTCAAATATTCTGATGACACTTCAAATAGAATTTAGATGAAGTCAGCTAACGTGCTGCTAATGCAATGATTGGGTGTTCACAGAGGAATAGGAAGGGGGTTCGATTTCCTACTCGAAGGCCAAAATTTTGTGGGCGCCCGACTAAAGTAAGAATACTTGAGGGCTAGTGGGAACCCCCACCGATGCTGCATTTGACACCGCAACCAATCCACGAAGATTTAAGTAAATATTTGGTTACGTCCTCCTTTGGTGGAGTACTTGTAACTTTGGTGGCATTATGGTAGCATACTGTTACGTGAATATGGGGAAGGGCAAGTAGCGATTTCCAGTCCAGTCAAAATGTATCTTTTAAGTTCTTTAAAATGTAGCAGTCCTCTTCACTGGCCGATAACTGTATTTTCACATTTAAAAGAAGCTCTTAGCCTGTTATTTTCAAATACATGGGAAATGTATAAGCCCTTAATTTACTCAAAATGGATGTATGAATATGAAGTATTTAGTACTACCTTTTGAGGTATTTGTTGTTGTGTTATATGTATTTTGAAACCATGCATATAAATTCTCTTCCAAACATTTCATAAAGCACTCTGTTAGCTATTTGCTTTTAAAACGCAATAAAACTAATACTGAAGAATGTTTTGAGCCTCATCCAAAATTAGGGAAATGTCTCAAAAGAAACTGGCGCATTGAATCTTCTTATTTTTATTATAATGTATAACTGTTCATTTCAAATAAATAACCCTAGAAAGATCTATAACAACTGCATGTTTTATCAAAGCGTTTAATATCCGAGTTATGAATTTTTAACACATATCGTATTTTAAAATGTTATCCAGAGAAATTTGATGCTGATGCGTTCTGTAAATTCTGTTGAGAATTAGACAAATAAACCAATTTATCAACAAATTTTGCTACCTGAAGAAAAAGATTTTCAGGTACAGCAATTTTGACACATTTGTGGAAAAATAACGCGTAGCGCAAGTTCAAATTTGAAAATTGCAGGCAAAGAATGCACTTTAGAACAATATATGTAACGAAGCTTTATATCTTTGGTTACAATTCCCTGATTGACGCTTCAAATCAATCTGTAGGTCTTATAAAATTATTCATATAATAATGAAGATCAATAATAAATCAACGACAAAAGAAAATTTCCCGCAGAAAAAACTTTTTGAGTTAAAGACGATGATTTGAAATTATCCAGCCTACCAATTGTGAAGCAGAAAAACTGCAGAGAGCAAGTGGTTAGATGGTCATCTATGTTCGCAGCTTTAATCTCGAGCTCGTTCCCCAATTTTTGAATGAAGCTGTTTCTTACTGATGTCGTGGTTCTTCCCGAAATGTACGACAAATATAAGATGGTTTCTCACCCAAATCGTTCCACAAAGGCATCTCTCATCTTAGACAGATAAACCTTATTCTTTTCGATATAGTTAAATAAGTAAGCAAAGTAAGCTGTTGAAGACACAGGATTTAACAAAATACCGAAATGTAAGGGTAACTTAAGAATTTTCATTTAACTCTTAATATAATTTTGGTTATTTTCCCACAAATGACTTTAAATTACTTTTCATTCTTTCATTTTTTAAGACGCACTTTAATACAATAGCTGCTTCAGTTATTTTCTCACAGGCTGATCTGCAAGGAAACAAGCACTAGCAAAAACTTCAGTTTTTTTTCCTCTTAATGTTTACATAACTATCGCCACAACATACACATTCCTCTTAAAGAAAATATCATTAAAATTCATTTGAATTGGTTTAAATTAATTTTCAAATGAACCGCAATGGCTCAAGTTAAATTACATCCACCATTACATCTTATTACATCTAAAACTGAATACGAATTGACATCCAAAACTATTAATTTTACATGAACTGTTAAATCTTTATAAAGCAAGAAGATATTCATGCTTGAAGTGCTTAAATTTTCTGAATAAAAGCAAAAAAAGTGTTTATATTTCCTAACATCGTACATAATTCATCAGCTGTTACTTAATAATTGATGTTTCTTCTCTGGCTACAGATGTTAAATCAGGCACATCAGATGTCAAAAGATAAATCAAATTTACCTTCGTCAACAACGTTATTACAGTGGTTGGCACGAGAGAAGAACATTTGGTGCATTACTGCTCTAAACGCTGCTGTAAGACGGTTGGTTAGTCAGGCGGAGGAAAAAGATAGCAAAAATAAAAGAATAATCTATGTAAGGTACAAAACTGCCATCACATTCTTTCTGTGATCCCTTGTACTTACTTCATGCTTCAGTCACCTGAATAAGCAGATACTTTGTACCCATTTCAGAGCAGCCATTTCATCGTTGTTTTTTTTTATCTATTTCCAGCGACAATCTCGACTGAACAGCGGACAATTTGTGCTTGTTGGTTTACGGATCGCCCACTGGATTGACTGTGACAAAATTGCAGTCCGCAAGTTTCAACAAGGAGTATGCAGTTAATGGATGTGATCGCTTAATGGAGTGTTTTTAGGACTGGGCTTTTTCTTTCCAGTTTTTGCAGAATGGATTATACCGATGCTCATCTTTTTTTTTCTTAATTACAAGCCATATGGCTTAGGATAAAAAACTTTCTTCGTTTTCGTACCGCTTATAAATGGACTGTATAAATACATGTTCTGATCTGTATCAATTATAGATAGCATTACAACGTTTAATTTCTTGGTGCACTTAAATCGTAGTTTGATAATACAGGCGTAAAACAGAGTTTAATATCGCTTCCACAGAGACAAAATAAAAACTTTTCTTTTGCTCTTAATTTAGATAGCATGCTTACTTTTGTTGTTTGAGGAACGTCTGAATGCGTGTCCTAAATGAATGCTATAATTTGCAGGTGAATTGATGAACGTGTTTCTTCGTTTTCATGACGTAAAATTATTTGACTAGAGGCATACCTGAAGAACAAATTGCTGCTTGCAAGTTTTATTTCTATTTCATAATTAACAGAAGCATAATTTGGGCTCTTGGTATCTATAAATTATCTATATAGCACGATGTTTTTCCCTTTTGGAATTAAATGGTGTGGATTATGAAGCTAATTTAGTCTTTTTTCAAATAAGTTAATATTATCAGACGGCCATTAAATACGCTATCAGTTACGAGAATCAATTCACTTACTGAAATCAATCAATTGCTCACCTTGAATACACATTAAATCATTTCGTTACAGAATTTTTTAAACTTACAGTATTGGATTCACGTTAAGCTAAATTTTTTAACGAAAAGGTATTATTTAAATTTATAGTAAAGGTTAATTTATAACTATTAAGAAAATATATTGATGAAATTATTATTATAAAAGAAATAGGTATATATAAAATTCAGTTTATTTATTATCGGTCTAGAATTTTATATTCTTAACGATTTTCCTCCGTCGGGATTGGAATTCAGCATCTCTCAGTCTGCTGCTAGACGAGTAAGTGTTTTAGTATCTGAGCTACTAGCATTTTATTTCCAGCTGTTTTAGGATCGTTAAAACTTTAGCAATACGGTGTTTTAAATGGAACTAACCATATATAATCATAAATAGAACTAACTATACAAGTTGTGACTGATAATTTTATAATGCTTTTGTATTTGCAATGCTTATCAGAACAACCGTTTGTTCTAAAATATTCAATTATTGGATAATTCTTTATCATTCTTGTAGATTATTGGAAGGAGATTGCTTACAAATTTATGAGTGTATCGCAATAAAGTACACTTAATCAACAATACATTGAATTTAATAGAATACTTCATTTTTGGAGCTTTTATTCCCAAAACATTTTTTTAAATATATATTAAATGCATAAAATAACAAATTAAGTAACATTTTTAACAAATCTTACAAAAATATGAAGAAGTAACTGCAAGATTTACAAAATAACAGCCTGTAAGCTAAGAATTTGAAATTCAGAGCATATAAAATTAAACATATTAATTGCCTTTTTCCAAGACTCTTTTCATTAGCATTATGCAAAATTCTAGTAAAAACTGTATACCTAATTTAATTAAACAAATATTCCGAAATAATATTCTTTCATAAAATGCAAAAGATGGGAAACATCATTTAAACATTTTTTTAATAAACAACTAATTATGAATAAAAATTTCACAGTTCTCTGACTGTTTGTACATAATTCTGAGCTGAAAATAAAAATGATATTAATATATTTAGCGAAACAATGCAGTATGAAGTCTTTTACAGCTATACAGCTTTATTGGTAGAAATATTCTCAATCATAGCTTAATTAAACTTTTAATTTTCTATAATATACAAAATATAACTTCTGAGCCGAAGGATAAGCTTCTATGTTTAAAATCTTGAAACTAGTACTGCAAATTTCCGAATATTACGAGGATTCTTGTTGCCTTAACGTCTCCAAAAATCATTACGCAATGTGTTATTTTAACTCAGATGCACAAATATATTAATTTTTTTAAAAAAAAGATAAATTGTCATCCCACTTTCTATGCCACAGTTCTTATTTACATTATTCCACGGTTTTACTTTTTATGAATTATTTCTTTAAATGCTTTAAAGAATTTTGCTGCAAATGTAAATACGTTAGTAACACCATTGTTTCCCTGAAAATGGTTTTCCAAAATGCTTCTCATGAAATTATAATTTACCATTTACATGAATTACGAAGCTTATGAAATTTTAAATATAATGAATAAAATAATGAGCATAAAACTGTAATATTTATTATGAAGCTTTCAAAATTTATCACTTATAATTGTAAAAGAATTTAAAAAAGATTAGATGATCAAATCTAACTATTATTTCTAGTGTCTATATTTACACAGATTTTCTAAATATAGATTCAATAAAAAAATAGCAAGCAATTCGATGAAATAATATTTGAGTTGGAGCTTATTTTGAGTAGGAGAAGCATATTTTATAATATTCAAATAAAAATAAAAATATAAATAAACATTTAATAATTCTAAACATGCAGGTCCATATTTAATTCACGCCTGTGAAAGCGTACCCAAAAAGAGGATGTAACAGTTACTCAAAGGAAGACCGATGCAGATGTGGATATACAAGTTTTTTCTGAGCGTAAAGGGAGAAAAACTTGTTAGAGTCAATCTATTCAAAATGCAGATTTAAAAATTTTAAGGATTTTCCCAATCTCACTTTATTATTATTAGCAGCTATTTGATTGTTAGATATCCGAAATCATCACTATTACCCTTCGTCTACCTCATGGTAATCACTTCCATGTAATTTCATGTATCACACCATCATTAACTTTCAAATTCTGTCAAGAAGTATCAGTCACAGACCATTGTGATGGGCTTCTTTCAAATGATGCTGGTCCTAATTCACGACTTCTCGTGCGCGCATTTCAGTCATTGTACCAAAACTACAATTACAGTTTCAACACGATTGCTTGAAAATTTCTCATTGGTGATGACAGCGTGTCGGCAGGTAATCAACACAGAAAATTATAAAAAAGACCACAATCACTTGTTGACGGGGGACTAAGCAGACTGCGTTTGGAAGCTAGACGAGGATAATGACCGTCGACTATTCTATTCGAGGCGTCCGCCTTCCACTGGCCAATGACATTATCACCTATTTTTCAGGAGCCATGTGGCCCCAACTTGGTGTGGTCTACCAGAAAGGTAATTTACCTGAAATACGCACGAGAACTGCTCCATGGATAACCCTTGGTACTGGACGCATATATTAACGGCAGCGGTTACTTAACTATAGTAATGACGTTTTCTTCAATAAAGGGAAGTCAATCCATTTTTAAAGAAAAGGCGCTGTAAGCCACAGCCTATGACAGTTAAATCCTTAGAAAATAATTTAAACAAGATTTTCAGCTTCCTAAGTTCATTCAAGATTAATCAGAGCAAACTGATTTAGAAAGCAGAGAATGTATTCTGCTTATGAATGTAACATGCTTATTTATTTCAGCACGTATTGAGAGCTGTAAACACCTACGCTGCTAGATTTTCTAGACATAGACGTTGTATCGTGTAGTTCGATCCCGGGAGCTTAAAATAATATTTTCTTATAGTACATTTGGATACTTAAGTCTGCTGTTTGTTTCCATAAGATTCATTGTTGATTCTGCTACTTATTCCGATAAAACTTTTATCATTGAGAGTGATATTATTCTGGTATTACCAATTTTTAAAGAACCATATTGCCCGAGTATAAGATGACGCAGCATTTTTGTACTTTTTAAAAGTGTTTTAGGTATAAAAATGCTTAAATAAAAATAAAAGAACTTGCAAGAAAGATGATCTTACATATATGGGCTGATATGCTAAATTTGATTTACAACGAAATGTAATTTAATTGTCTAATTATTAAATCTTGATATAAACCTAATCAAATGCATTTTCTTTAAGCTAAGGGATAAGGAATGATTTTAATATGTCTTAAACATTATTAGGCTGCATGTATAAGATGGGTAAAAGTTTTCAGAAATGCACGTTAAAGAAAAATATATCATTCTAGCCAACAAGATTACGTTTAATTACTTTATTATAAAATTTGACAGAAATGTATTATAAAATCTTATTAAAGAGATATATATTATAAAATCTTAAGAGAAAATTAGCGCTTAATTCATTAAGGAAACTCCAATTCAAATAAATTTTAAAACCCAGTTAAAAATAGCTAACTAATCTAACTAAATAACTAATAACTTTCACCTAATCTCATATTAAAATGCTTACTTAAATTTTCAGAATTCTGCTTTAAAAATCGTGACTACACAATCTCTAGATAAATATACCGATATTTCTGTTAGCGAAGACTCCCATCCTCCCTCTTATACTTTTCCTAGTGATGGCCAGTGATAGCGCCTGCATATAAATAATTGAGTGTTATGACTTTCCTGAAAATTCAAATAGAACTGCAGCCGTTAGCCTTGCTTATAAATTATCTAAGGAAATTAGAAAAAAATTTCGTAACTGGATTATGATCTGCGTAAAAGCAAACCTTCATCTGCGCGACTTTCAAAATGAATTTGGTCTACTTGGGGGTGTGGTGGTTAACAGTGAATTAGATTAGATTATCTCAAAACAGAATGGTTTGTATTTATTATTGCGCTGGTATTTTTAAAAAGAAGTTTGCAAAACCTTAATCTGCATTACCGAAAAACATTCATTTCACTCTTTTCTTCTGATGCTGAAATGCATTTTTCACGATTATGTATTTATCTATTAAGTGGACTGAATTTCAATGAAATAAACAAGCGTTTATCTATAAACTTATCGGGAATTCTCTTAGTCTTTTATCCTAAAATAGATTTTCAGTACTCGTTACTTTTTCAAGCGCCGATCTACAGAATTATGAGTACAAAATTTTCATATATTTTTTTCCTTCGAAGATTTTATTATTCACACTGTATTTGAGGACTTTAAACACTTGCACTGCTAGACTTTCTAGACATCAACGTTATATCCTGTATCTCTATCCTAGGAATTTAAAGTAACATTTTCTAATGGTAAGCTTGTGATACTTAAAATATCAAACATTTTGGCATACACTTTTCAAACTCAAAAGCAGAATTTTCAGAAAGCTTAAAAACCTATTTCTTAAATAACATGTTTGCCAAGTGTATGTTTTTTAAACAGTTTTCCCCTTTTTCATTTAAATAAGCTTAATTGCAAGCGAAAGTGCATCGACACCATTTGTGGATAATCCCTTTATTGGCTGCGTAATAAAAATCTCATGATAGCTAACACTTAATGCAGTTGCAAACTTTGGAATCAAATTTTTTTCCTCATAAAATATATATTCATAAAAAAGGGTGAAACAACGATATCAATTTAATATTTTTCTTCCCTCTGGCTGTTCATCTTATCAGCTGCGTTGTAAATTTGTATTTGTGCACTTGAATGCTATGGAAACATTGTAGATTAAAAAGTGTGGGGCGATTAAGGTCACCGTTCTGAGAGATACCAAAAATTAATGAAAAAAGGAAAAACGTTGATAATATGAAGATAAAGGGTTAACAGATATGCGAAATCCTAGTTCAGAGGTCTTTCTTTATATTCTCGATATTATCATAAGCCAAAAAAAAAGTTGAGAAAGAAGAGACCTATAATATTTTTTAGCATCTTTTACCCTTTATTTCATTTTTGTGTTTTATTTTATTTTACTTTATTTAAAAATAATTATTCGGAGATTCTAATGACTTTTCTACGATACAGCTAATCAAATCAGACATTGGAGGTAAAATAATTCTCCATTTCCTTTCAAATGTCAGTCCGTAATTTTGATAAATTTTTTGTGCTCGCTTATATCTGCATTAGGACAACTGATATTACTTTTTATATAACACTGTTTGTTATATTTCTCAAAATTAGCTACTTGGCTCTGGGTCCTATTCGCATGGTGGTAGGAAAGCCAGCTGCCATAGCTTTAAGCTCGGGTTTCGAATCCTAGGGAAAGCATGGATGTTTGTAAGTGTATACTGTCTTGTGGTGTCTTGTTCTCTTTGCTATCATAAAATAAACTACCTAAGAGCTAAACCTTGAAACTTCTCGCAAAGGCTCGAAGATGAACGCAGTTAGGCGAAGGGTGTAAAAGACCCTTTTATTGATCACAATATTTTTTACAGACGGCACGGACTTACGTGTTTACAAACACAGTGCCCTTGCGGTAAGAACTTAAAATATACATAATCCTAAATTTAAAGCTAGAAGCAGTACAAGTCTATATAATTGAATTTAATCTAGCAGGCTGACTCAGAACCTGCACTAGCAGGATAATAATTCGGCGGCAAGAATGCGAAGCCGACATTCAAGGTTAACAGCTGGAAGAAATAGCAACGTGCGCTCATACTAGCGAAATCACGCTCTGATTAAATGTTTCGCTGTATTAGTTTAAATACACCATAATCTACATCCTGGCTAATTTACATCTTGGCAAAGAAAAGCGAAGGGAATAAGAGATTACAGAAAAGGCTAACAAATTAAAATAACTATTAGTAAAAAGAAATGAAACTATACAGTCTTTTCGGCATGCAGGCACTTAAAATATTGCCGAGCCGAAAGTCCTCTTGAGAGGCTGAGGTAAAAAATGAAGGAGATTTAGAATGCCTCAAATCGATCCCCAGGAGTGTAAACTATCAAAATTGAGACATTGAGCAAACTTGTATTATCGTCTATAAAACAGATGTCACATGATGATCTAATCATCATTATTGTCATAGTCCTAATGCGTAAAAGTTGTTAACGACGCCCATACTTGTGGAACAGATTTAAACCGTAGCCAATCAGGAAAGGCAACGTTGCGCTTGAGTGAATGTGCAGCAGACTCAGCGAAATCTTTGACCAAAGGTTAGTTCGTGTTTCCTTCACTGTGGCTGGTCAGTTCTTACATAAGGTTGCCATAAGTTTGAATAGTTAGAGAATTTACACAAAATCTTTATATAGTTTATGTGTCTTGCTGCCTAGCAATAAAGTTCAGCTTGTGCTACTTATGCCAGCAAAACCCTCGTGTGAGCGCTCCATAAGGAACTCGTGTGTCCGAAGCCTAAGTCAATGACAGGCGCAACTCCTTGAATCCTGCTAAAAGGCAGATTGGATTCACAAAAATGAGATATTTTAACTAGTTCACTAGCATAAATCAAAAATAGTCTATTTTGACTGAAACAATGAGTAAACATGTTAAACAAAGACAAAACTGATATGAAATTTATGTTTTCAACCACCTGAAAAAAATTCTTTCAATAATAAAGGAAAAAGACTTTTTCAAGAAAATTTTTCGAAGCATGTTCAATAATACTACTTTTTATATATCCATAGGAACATCAATTATAAATAAAATAGAAGCTTCTAAAAATAGTTTCAACGTCCACAAATTCCGCTATGATTTCCTAATAAAATTCTTAATTGTTGCATGCGCAATAATAATAATACTAAAAGCCATTAACATTAAATCAAAAATATGAAGTATTATTTCTTTAATTATGTTGAGTAAAAGCAACGGAGTTACCCGGATGCAAAATAAAAATTACAGGCCATTAAATATTAGATATAGCAATTAAATTAGATATAGCAATATTCATAACCTAAATTGCTGTTGCGATTTTGAAAAATGATCACTTTTTCAAATTTATATAAAAAGGCATTTTCCTAAATAATAAATTCCTTAAAGTAAAATTAATTAATAATATTGGATAATAAAAGAGACTCACAAATAAATATCTTTTTATTTTATTTGTCGACTTGTATCGATGTATTTTTAAGAGCACTGTCGTTATATTTTTATGATTAAAAACTTTAATGAGCAGGTTATTAGTAATGTTGTTTTTGTCTTGAATGGATATATATTTAATTTGGTGATATTTTACGAGAAACTAACGAGTTTCAATTAATTGAATTGTTTTAAAGATATACGATTAAATTAAACAGCATATGTGCATTTTATAGTAACAATGCATTTATTTTTTTAACTTGGTCCTTTGTTATTAATTATCTCAATGCTAGATAATTCCATTAAGTTTCATACTTGGTCTTAATTCACATAATTTTATATTTAATTACTTAAATTTCAACACATTTTACGAAGGAAAGGTAATACGTTTTCAGCTGCTTTCTGTAACATTTTAATTACTTGTAAGAAAATTTTCATTATTTGCAGAATATAAAGTTTGTATTGTCAAAGCTATAGTTTCTAAACTATACAAAAGGTCTCTGAGTTCTGTCAAAATGAGATCAAATGTTTTTCCAAGATCTAAAAGCGTAAGTAAGCTCAATTTATTCTTGCATGCTATTACTGGAGAGCAAATGTAACATTTGCCAATTGTGGGTTGTCCTGCCGCTTTGACCTCTATAATGGTTAGCGTTGACGGCTGACGGATCGTGGGGCTCAGACTCGAATCCCGGAGAAGGCTTAAATATTTGTAAATGTAAATGTCTTTACAGTATGGGGGAGCATTTAAAATATACGGCGAGCCGAAAGTACTCTCGAGTGATTTGCTGATAGGCGAGAAAGCCCTAGATTCGTCCCCTGGGGTAATTCTCCTTCAAAATTGGGACGAAAGAGGGCAAAGTCTTACTGTCACCAATGTGCCTAAGACCCATGCGAGACAGACGAATTCCTACACTCTTCGCCACGATAAAATTAATGAACTTATTTTGATGTTGCTGTCAGAGAAATGAGATAAGTCACAGTAACAAAAACAACAGGAAAGTTGTCTGAATTACTAAAGATTTTAGTAACTAGGATTTTAATCCTGCTCTAAGTATGAGATTCTAATTAAGTGTTATTGGACAATGTTTTCATACTGTAGACACTCTGATTAAAGGATACTTTACTGATTTTGCTTAAGAGATATTCTTAGCATTGCAGTTTTTTATTTGAATCTTTATTAAAATCTGAAAATATTGTAGAAAATATTTTGTCCTAGAATGAGAGAACTGTTTTTGAATTTCATTTACAATGTAAAATTATGTACCTTATTACCATAATAATGTCGCTATATCATTTAATATCTAGGATGAAAAACATTGGCACCCAAAAATCACCGAAAAGTGCGTGTTAATGCCCTTCGATTTTAGAAACATATAAAATCTTAATCGTACACAATAGATTTAAAACAATGTTTTTACTATAAGCAGTCGCGAGTAATTGGAGACATTGCTTACACAATCGTATGACCGTTCCCTAGAATGAATGGAAAACTGCCAAAATGGAGCAAAGTGTGCCGCCTATAAAAAGCTTGAGCGCTATTTTTTAAGAGTATGTATTACACTGTTTTGCCGTTTGGAACGTTTACTCTGGCATTTTCTTTGTAGCTGAAAGCAGTTCATTCTAATTCTGGGACTTGAAAACTCCATGAGGGACATTCACCTTAATCATCAGGTAACGGAAGGGGGTAAAAGCTAAGGCGAAAATTACGCAGAAAGGAATATTCTTACCAAAATTTGTAATCCTTTCCTGAAGCCTTTTTTTTACATCGTAATAGGAATAATCTTCTTTTGCAGAATTAATTAAGAAAGCAATATTTAAAGCAAACTTAATAGTTATATATAAATGTCGTTCTTGTCAGACATTTGTTTTAACTTTTTCACATTATTTCGACTCAGCATTATCTGTTGTAATAATCCATCTCGCATTATCTCCGCAGCAGTATCTGTTATAATTATCTGTAATAATAATTATAATCAGTTGCCTAAATATTTTGCGTGAGAAATATTTAACGTTCCCCCCCAAAAAAACATTAAAATCTGTAAGGTTTCAGATTTTCAATTACGTCAAAAGGGGCGTTTTTTAACTTTTTGTGCGTTACCTTTATTTATTCAGTATCATGTTCTTCGCACTTAAACCATAAAATTCAGTTCAACAGCAATATCGCAAAACAATTTTAAAATGAGCATATCTTTAGAATTTCCGATACACATTTCCCCCGCTTTAGATAAAAAGTTCCCCCCCCCCGTAGAGTGTTGTCATTGCTCTCTTTTAAATCGTTTGAGTTTATTCATCAAAAATTCTTTAAAGTTTTACAAAATATAAAATAGATAATAAAACAAATTACAAATTACAAATTTGGGCTTCCAGATGTGCATATTCGGGTGGGAACGTACGTTATTCAAAATTGGATGGCTCTAGGTACCGTTGTTTTATCACATTTGGAGAAATATACATACATTTATGCAGATTCTTCATTATTTAATTTCTTTAAATATAATACAGGGCTGCAAGATTTGGTGGCAACAGTTTGAAAAGTGATTCAGTCTTCAACGTTTCCGACGCAAAACGAAAACAAAAGTCCTTCATTGACAAAGCCCCTTTGAACTAAAAATGGGACCCTTTTTAAATTTCAGTGCTACATTGAGGATACAAAATATTGGTACAAAATTCTCTCTACATATTCTTTCGCGTTTCATTTATTATAAAATTTTAAATTAATGTTATTCCACCTACAAACAGATGCTTTATATTAAGATTATATAAAATATTGCAATTTACAGTAAAAGGTAATCGGTGTTACTTTTGGCTGTGTAATGATTTCCTCTTTGCATTACTAAGTAAACATTTACCTTTTGACTGATGTTCGAAATCCCTGCATTCTTTCACAAGGATACTGCATCAGAAGTTTTCACTTGTTCTATTTAATTTGGTTGCCTATGTTCTTCAATAAAGAATCAATGCCCCTAGTTATGAAATTCGGGATCAAATACTGAAATGGTACAAAGTACGTATGAAAAAGATCACCAGTTTCAGCTTTATTACGATATGTTTTTCATAGAAAGCGATTATTTGATTAAGTATACAAATATTAAGAAATAAATATTTTTACTGTAAATCACCCTAAATATATAAAACAGATAATGAACTATGTATTGAATTCTCGCAGCAATGATGTCTTCGATTTTTAATGAGAACTTTTGTGCTTTTGAGGTTTTTTTTTTCTTTTAATATATGAAATTGTGGCCCATAAACAGAATCACATTTTTTCTGTTATAGAAATAAAATATTTCTGCTTTGAAATCAGCGTTATGATTGAAGTGGACACAGACATAAAGTATCCCACGTTTCAGTTTTTTTAACGTATTCCTGCTTATATATTTCATTAAATGTGATACTTTTTCATATAAATGAATTATAAAATAATTATTAATATAATTAATATCCCTTATCACGGCAAGATGAAATTTCCTTGATTCTTAAATTAAAGGAAGTAATTTTCAAACATTTCTATCCTAGTCGTTTACAGTGCAGTCTTTAAAAAAGAAAAATTTTGAGATTTTTCATATTAGTATGCAATTACATTCGGTATTCAAATTCTGGAGCCCCCATCCTCTTACTTAATGCTTCTAAAGAGAATAATGTATATGTTACGGTGAAACACCGAAATCTGGAGAATGTCGACTTTCACCGGTGAATGTCAACATTCACATAGTCGCTTGGTGTATGTCCGAAATATTTTCCAAATACTCTTATATCTGACTTACACCAGTGAATGTCGACATTCACCACGTACTAATGGTGAATGTTGAATATATGAGAATATTATATTTTCTTCTCCGTAATTCAGTCGCGAAAAAATACACAAGTACTTAAAACACACAATACATTCAAAATGAGAAGGGAAAATAATAGAAGTTAAAAAACTTCTACGTACGTAGTAAATGAGAAAATAAAATAATAGTAATAATAAACTTACTAAATTATGAGATTCAAATCTGATTAATTGCAACAACTTAAACTATTATGAGACTTTGAATTGCACAAGAGGCCCTTGCTTTTACAACTGCATTTATGGGAAACAGCCAGTCGCCTCTCTTTTCGACCTACACCAGAGCATATCTGTGATTGTCGACATATACCGGTGAGGGTCCGAATGTACAAGAATGCAATGTTATATTCGATCTTTCACCGACGTATTTGGTGAATGTTGACATTCTCCGGTGAAAGTCGACATTCTCCAATTTCGGTCTTTCACAGTAACATATATGCTATATATGTACAAGGAATTTCGAAGAAACTGGTTAAAAGATTCCATCAGAAATATATAGGAAGAGTAAAGGCAAAATAAATTTGTGAAAATGAAATCGGATCCATTGTTACGTTTTCGGATATTTAAATACTCGCTATATTTCAAATTACGCAATTGTCTAGACCACTTAAATTTCATGCATAAAGCGTGGTAAACAGAATTAATTTCTGGCTGACTATCAACCGAATTACTTATTATTTTAGGTCTCATTGATAAATCAAAAAATAGTTTTGAGTTTCGTTTCCTAGAGGAAATTTGCAAAACTTGGCGTCTGCATGTTACACAATTTTGTCGTTAAAATTGCATAGAATCTTGCAAATGCAATTGCTTTGAAATTTTATGTTTCTTTTTGGATATTTAGTACTTATTTAAGAAATGCGCAATGACCAGTTTTAGTTTGGTTTGCCTTATTTGATTATGGCACACCAAATTAGGGCTATCTGCATAAGAGCAGGGATGCCTTCGGGAGGACTTTCAGAAAGAAAGTGGCTCATATCCACGTGGCATATGGGGAAACCACGAAAACATGCATGTAGCCAGCCCGTACGCTCTAAATCGAACCTTGGTCAAACTACCAGTGTTCAGCTATTTTACCGTTCGGCCATTGGCTGACGCGCAGTGATCAGTGCAAAATAAAGGGAAGATTAAGAAAGAAATTAAAGGATAACTATTCAGTTTCTGATTACTATATAGTCATTAACTTTAAAATGCTATAATAATATAATAACAGCTAAACAATGTAAAAAAACAATTTTTATGATGCATGATATCTATTAGCATTTAAGCATTATAATAAATCAAACATAATGGATGTGAATAATATTAAAAGTGATTCATTTTATTAACTTTTATCAATTCAGACACATTTGTAAGGTTTTAGTTAAACTAACAAAGTTTTATTTTAATTTAAATCTTTCTATCTCTTCTCATTTTCAACTTCCCGTTAGGAGAAGCGCGCGTTTTCAGCTTATGCTAATTTGAAGTAGAGCCAAGTTCTTTTTAAACCAGAGGTAGAAACCTCTCAGTGTGAGACAGCATTTAGTCTCAGACCACGGTCATTCTATTCGACGTTCTCCTGACTAGCTAGCAGTTAAATTCTAAGCCATAGTGCTTGTTACGTGTTTGCTTATTGAAATAAATGCAAGTGCGTTGGTATTAGTAAATCTTGCTACGTACCATTTAGTTAGAGGCCATTTAGTTAGTCGCGTATAGCTCTGCGAGCAACGACTATTTAAGTTCTACTTAGCTTTAGTTTAAATATTATTTAATTGTTCATTTTAGACCCAAGTGTGGTCTTTTACTTTCTGTATCTCTCCCGAGTTGGGAAGTGGTTGTAAATAATATTGATTTAATAAAAGAGGATTTTAAATCCCTTTCAAGTGCAGTTATTCTCCACCTCAATCACAGAACATAGCTGCATTCAGCTCCCTGTTCCAGATCAGGACTTTAAGCTGTCACGAAGATGTTTTCAAAGAATATGCACCGAACACTCAGTCCTGACATATTTAGAGATCAAGTTGATATATGTATTTAGATGAGTGGAATTAGTTCAATTTCCCTTCTTATTTCAAAAATCTGTTTATCTGAACAAATTGAGACAAAGCTATTTCAGATAACCAACGATAGCCATTTTCGGTCTAACAAATAACCAATTACTTTCGCATCCGTATTTATTTACAATGCTACAGCTAAATGTATTTCTAAAGTCATAAGAAATGTAAGCGTAATTCTATTTTCAGATCCCCCCCTTTTTTTGAGTGCTATTAATATTAGTGATCGGCTTCTAAAAACTTTCATCACAAAATAGCAGAAATAAGCTTGAGGTCTTCTGTAAAAATGTTTCATACTTTATTAGTATTGCTTATGTTTTCTTTTGCAGCAGTTTAGTAAACTCGAAGTAACTCTTTTCGGAACGTGAATTTTTAAGATCCATCGATGACTATAAATGCTTAAAGACCATAAATACTTGAGTCATTAGGTTATTTTGAAACAGGAGACATGAAAAATGACCAATGCTCTGGCCGGGACTCGAACCTGGACCTCTCTCATACCCGCCGAGTGTGCTATCGTTACACAACGAAGGCATGCTGGATGGAGTAAGAAAATGCTTTATGTAATCCCCCTTTTAAAGGACGACTGGAGATTAGGGGACCCGATCGTCAAATTCTGGTTTTGACGAATTATTGTCCACCAGCTTTGTAGTTAAGG
The DNA here is from genome assembly GCA_000611955.2 of Stegodyphus mimosarum. NCBI lineage: Eukaryota > Metazoa > Arthropoda > Arachnida > Araneae > Eresidae > Stegodyphus > Stegodyphus mimosarum. The sequence continues at coordinate 90,127 of KK116499.1, forward strand.
CGCCACTGTAGCACCATTACGTTTTTTGATGCTGGAGACAGGAAAAATGTGCAATGCCCTAGCCAGAGCTCGTGCCTGGACCTCTCAAATACGCACCGAATGTTCTACGGATACACAACGAATGCATGCTGGAAGGAGGGAGAAATACCTTATAAAGTTATAAGAAATTTTCACCAATGCGTGCCGTCAGGGTCTAAGCACATGTGTCTAACATCGGAAGATACTAAGTTCGAATTCCGGCTGGAGTTTAGATGATACCATTATGTTTCTCATTCCCAAAATTTCCAGTAGCTGACAGATTCTTGTTTTGTATATAGATTTATTTTAAATTTTGTTATTTTTTCATACAACGCAGTAAGATCAATTGTTTTTCATCGTCAAGTTTACCTGTGAAGAAGGAAACAGTTGAAGAAAATTAGTTTAAAAAAGCTGGAGCGATCGGATTTTGGACTTGCTGATTCAATGAGAGTTTTCGTGATCGGTCTGGGTTAGGTGAAGCTGAGTTTTGATTTTAATTTTGTAATTTGTTTATAGCTAAAATATGAAATAAATCGCGGTAGACTATGAAGAAATAACTTCTCTCCTACTTAGTAAAATGCGCATCTCCGAAGAGAATCATAAAATTTTTGAAACTTGAAACTTACGGTCTTTTAACACATGAAGCATTTAAATGCCAAGCAAGGGTAACTAGTATCCCCTTTTTTTGAATCACTTATTTTTCCTTTTTAAACTCCCACGTGTTTTAAAGCGCACAATCGCCCCTTTGTTGGATAGCCGAAGGGGAGTCCCATACTCGTAAACTAGCAGATTTACGTCAACTGGGAGCAGACATTATAAAAAACATCGCATAAAAAGTGCAACTCCGTTAAATTCTCGAATTTATATCTTTTTAGTTGGTGGAAAAGTCGGATGTGATTTTTCTTGAGAACTGTAAATGCAATAAGTGACGTTATTTTGATACTTAATTCTTCGAAAGTCAGGTTGGAATAGGCGCCCTCAGCATATAAATTAGAGGTTTTATTGATGATTGGAGGATGAAGTTGGTTTTTTACGAGCTTCTAGGTATGCACATTCTCTGATATTTATTGTGGTCCTTGGAATTTAACCCCAGTTATAAAAAATGCCACAAAAAATGCAGAGTCGAGGCAACCTTTGCATCCGATTGTGTTATTTTACTTTTATGGCCTCTATAATTGATATCTAGTATTCGCATTGCTTTTTCTTCCGTAAAGTACTCCCTTTTTCAATCATGTGCGTTTTGAAGCCTATAAAAGAGCGATACTACTTCCGTAATGATTTCTTCAAGATTAGCTGTTGGACATTTAGCACAATACTAAAATGTCTTTAAGCTAAACGTTTTTTAGAAAAATACCTGTGAATAAAGTGATAAACCTCAATCAAAGCATGGTGAAGGGAATGCTAGAAACAAAGAAAGTGCAGTGCCTTTAATTAATATGAATGATGATTATTATGGAGAAAACTATTTAATCTGAATAAACCAGTTTGTGTTGTAATATCGCAGTTGAAATAACTAGGCAGGTAATACCACATTAATTATAAATAACATATCACGTAATAAAAATACAAGAACAGAAAAGTTCAATGATTTTTCCTTATATAATTGTTTTAATTTTTATTATCTAATACTTTGCTTATCATTTTATTTTATATTTTAGTAGATTATGGTAGATAAATGGAATGTTTCAATACTTTGTCTGAGTGGCTATTGAGGAACTACTTAGTTCTAGCAAATGTTGAATACAGCCGAAGAATAAAGTGTGATTACAATGCTATGCATGTATACTTCCAGGAACGGCATTATAAACAATTGTTTAACTTGAGCTGCAGAAATCTAAATAAATAGTCTAAATCAGAGGTTCTCAACCTTTTGACTAACGCGTACCATCTAAACAAAAATTGAAAAACTACAGTACCACCACTATATTTCACAATGAGTTTTTTTTTTCAATTTCTCAATAGAAGTATTAAAAAAAATATATTATGCCATGTGCACAACCTATTGACTATTTGTTTTAAATACGCACATGGTAAAATGTTAGATTAAAATTTTAATTATCAAAATTTAAGTTCTAATACTTTAATTCTAAAATTTAGTGTGAAATTTGGGCCTGTTTAAGAGAGAATCCTTTTCTTTATGTCTGGTCTAATTTCACTTAGTTTTTTTAACCGTAAATTAGGATCCATTTTAAATTTTGTTCTGTATATATTTGTCCTTGTTCACACAAATAGATTGTGCAAAAAAGGCAATAAAAATTTGATACCTTTATTTGAAATGCCTTTATTATTATTATTATTATTTTTTCTTTGGTTTAGCCAAAAGTTAACAAGTGGGGTATTTTTAGAATTTTCAGTTAGAGTTCGATCACAGGAAATTTCTATCAATTGTTCTTTTTCTTTTCTTTTCGATTGCAATACTATAATCACCTTTTTTGTACTTATTGCACTTGCTTCTGTTTCTATTTCATTTTGGTTTATTTTGTTCATAAACATTACATTTAATATCAGTTATTTGTAATAATTTCTTTGGCTTTAATTCAGCAATTTAAACTAGATATATTCCTTAAGTTGTTAAAGTATTTATGAATGGAACGCATGGTAAATAATCGATTGCTTTTATTCCTCAGAAGTACAATCAATAAACAACATCATGTAATGTTTCCTGTTTTGTAATCCTTCTTAAACGAAAATTTGGAGAGTTTACAATTTATATTTACACCTAAGTAATGAAGCAACGTACAACCTAGCAAGTTTTAAAACCCCGAAATATTTACGTCCAGATAACAGAACATCAGCCATATGCCATATTTATCTTCTTTCAAAATTACGCCAAAGTCGTAATTGAGCCAAATTCTCTTCTGGGCATGAGCAGTGTGCGTAATTCGTTTAACATTATTAAACTGAATGTGCGGTCTGCCATCATGCTACCGGGACGATTATTTTGAGATCTCGTGTTGAATCCCAAGCGAGTGAACAGATTATTTACAAAGATTTATCGCACAATACTCTGTTTGCCCACCAGTGAGTGGCTGAGCGGCAAAGTCGCTGAACACTGGTAGTTCCGTCCGAGGTTCAAAATCCCGAGAATTGGCTGGCTGCATGGGCGTTTTCATGGTTTTTACTATGTGTAACGAGTGTATGAGCCAGTTTTCCTTGGAAAGTTCTCCATGAAGGACCCTTCCCTTAGTCAGATAGTTCTCGAGGCTTTGCCGTAATCACATAAAACCAAACCAAATCTATCACTCTTTACATATGGCGCCCGAACTAAAATGGCAGGCAATTCTTTACTATTAGACTAAGTTGGATGGTTGGGGCTTGTCTATTATTCCCTCTGTTTAATCGGCTTTAAAGGGGACTGAATGTAGGAATGAAATTCATTCCTCATTGTGTCTTTTTACATGCCATAGTCAGTGCCCTGAGCCGCTTATTCTGTAATCTCATATTCGAAAGACGGGAAGAACCCAGATTATGTTTAAGAAATTCTCGTTCCTAAACCCTCAGCGCTCTCAACTTTGTTATAAATGATACGAGCAACATAAAATTATGTGAAATACATTAAACATCAACGAAAAAGCCGGTTGAAAGTAGGAAAGCATAATAGAGAGATTTCACTGGCATCCCGGAATATATTCAGAGTGATGAAATGATAGAACGAACGATATGAATACTTTTACTGTGTTTATAGAATACATCTGTGTCAATTTCTTTGAATGCCTTCATTAAAGTGTATAGCAGCGTAATAAATAAGTGATTATGATCTTCCAAATGTAAAGACTCTGGGAAAACGCACACCCAATGCTTTCATTATTTTTTTAGATGGCATGTATTTCCAAGCAGATTATATCGAATGTCAGCAGATATGTAACTCAATAATCAGGCTTCCATAATTACGTGAATCAAAACTCTTATAATGGACGATCTCCGTATGCATTATGAGCAGAATGCTATGCAGGAAGGGGGGCTGAATAAAAATGTGCCTTCCCCTAATTTCTGATTAGAAAAACATCTCGTGTAAAACAACTCTTGCGATAACTGAATAAATAAAGGGCACACTTGGAAGAAAAACTTGAATAGCGTCTCAGTTCGGCATCTTCGAGTTCTCAGGAAAGATTATAACTGAATACTTTGTTCATTGTAATCAAATGCTTCCCAAATATATTCATCCGCTAAAATAGGACGCTTTTTAGAGAGTATAGAAATGAGAATTTCTTTCCATCAAAATATAAATAGATTTTGCCTTCGTTTATATAATAAAAGAATAACGTTGTCGAACAAAGGAATTAGCAAAGAAAATTTAATTACCAAAACATAAAAATGGACAGTAGGGCTGTGGGATTTTACTTATTTAATTCAATGTTCAATCCTAGGAACCCCACAAACACTAATAAGCGAATAATCGCTTGAGTGTGCGAACAGATGTGTAAGACTTAAGGAGGGTTAACTATCCTTTATTTCTCAGAATAAATGCAATCAGTTCCTAGCTCGGAACGTACAGCAAAGCCTGCACTTGGGCTTGAACTTAAATGAATAGGAATTTAAACTTAGCTATGCTTACCTAAAGCTAACTGAAGATATAGCCGAAGCTATCAAGTTTCTAAGTAGTTGGCCCCTAAATCTCAATTAAGTCGGCGAAGCCAAACAAAGGCCTAAATTATGGCCTAGCGTAGCAATAGCTAAGAGAGACGTAGCCAAAAGGCAAACACGCACTAGTCAGAAACTTAGGCTCTCTCTGGAGAAGTCGGTGAAAGATCGACTTAAACACTACTCTTTACTCATTTGCATTCACTGCGTTTTTGAAATTACATTCTGGTAGGAAATTGTAAGCCGAAAGTAGAAAGCCAGGAAAGATGCACAAACTTAAAATAACTGTTTATAAAATCAGGATAAACCTTACAGGGCATGGCATTAGGAGTAATTTTCGATACGGGGAAACTTAAGAGAAGCAAAATCATGGGAAGAATTTAAAATCCCTTTCAAACATTTAATTCCAAATTCGAATTTTTAATATTTTCTTTTTAAATTTAAATTAAGAGTTCTTTTTTTAAATTTCTCAATAATATCCTTAGGGGCTGAATTAGTAGCCGATACATTGTTAACAGTAAAAGTCATTTTAGAGGGAAATGTCTATATTATGATGAAGAAAATTTCTAGTGTTACAAGAAATGAAACATGATTTGTTTGCTACAATTGGGCATTATTAGTACATTAAATAAAACAGATAGCGTAATAACACCATCATCATCATAGTTTGCTCCTTCGATGCTGTATCTGCTATAAATAGCATGTGCTTCTTATGTGGTCATGATGTTATATATACCATGTTTCTCTTGCATGGTCACATTTTAATCATTGTTCCTATGAAATTTTGCTTTTACTAAAATCTATTTTGTTTGTTTACTCTTTATTTTTACAGGACGAAATTCTAAGAACGCAAATTTTGTAAAATTTGGCCAAAGAACAGCCTTAAATTAATAAAGGAATTGCGTAATATTTTAGTTCGAGGCTGACTAACATACGTCTCTTTTCCTAAAATGCAAAAATATTTTACCAAATTTTAGCAATAGCTTTGGAAAGTTTTCCTTTTTCTATTATGATATTCTAAGGAATATAATTACGTGAATCAATCGTAGAATATCGTAGATCGTTAGAATTTGGTGCAAATTCCATCCAAATTTAAGGATTTCATCCCTTATTTTATATTTCACATCAACGTACGAATATTCCATTTACCATGCAAATTTTGTATTGCATAGGAATTTATAATAAATATATAACATCATACTTACGACTTAAAAAAATGCAGCATATTCATCAAAAGGCGAGTATTTTCTTGGATTTTCTAACATATTTTAAAATAATCGCCTCTGGTATCAATATAATTTCAATATATTGACATATTTTTATTTAAGCAGAATACTGGACGTCTTCAATAAAATGAGTTGTAAATCGCAGAAAAATTTAAACTGATGCATGATTAAAAATCACAAACAATGAATTCATCTACCTTATGTTGCATATTTTTGCATGCAAAAGGTACGTTTCCGACATTAAAATGTTAATTTCTTCAATAATAATAATTTTATGTTTAATAACTTGTGTGAATTAACAATAAACCCAACTAAAGTTAAATCATTACTGAGTAATTTACACAAATAACAAAAAAAAATCGTATTGTATTAATCGCAGAAATATACGGACAGGAAAGCAAAATCCGTGTAATCACTTCGAAGAAGAGAATATCAAAGTACTGAACGCTGATTCATCTAATAGTGTCACTAGTTTCACGGGATTCAGCAAGAATCCTCAGTAGAAATCAGAGCAAAAATCGTCAGTTCATAAGAATTATTAAAAGAAGACATTGAAGAACTCAACGTAGACTTACCATGAATTTTATACTGGACAAGAATCTGACATTATCACTCGTTTCCATCTCTTCTGGATGCTAATTTACTATACTACACTCACGTTTGTGAAAATTGCAACACCAAGAAGGAATCGTCATAATTGAATGCAATTTAATACACAGTTGAGTGGTAGTGGTACAAATAAATGATTAAATGTTCAAAGCAAACAAACAAGAACAAGAGATCAGAATCAGTATTTTGTGTGGCCACCACGCGCCGCAATAAGTGCTGCTCCACGACGTGGCATGGAGTCAAACAAAGTTTGAATGTCTGACTGAGGAAGAGCATTCCATATCGTTTGTACGCGTACCCAAAGTTCGTCTGCAGACGCAACAGGACGAGGATCACGAGCAAGACGCCGACCAATGACATCCCACACATGTTCAATTGGCGACATATCCGGGGAACACGCAGGCCAAGGAAGAAGCTGTACCTGCTGCGCTGCAAAGAAGGATTTAACAATCCGAGCAGTATGAGGGCGGGCATTGTCCTGTTGAAATACAGCGCCTGGCAAGCTTTGAAGGAAGGGAACAGCTTCGGGCTGTAGAACTTCACGGATATACCGGTTGCTGTTCAGATTGCCCACAATTCGTAGCAATTGAGATCGTCTATGATATGCTATGGCGCCCCAGACCATAACTCCGGGTGTTCGTCCACTGTGGCGTTCGATAATGCACTCCGGAAGGTGGCGTTCACCGGCATAGCGTCTGACACGAATGCGGCCATCATGGTACCACAAATTAAAGCGGGATTCGTCAGAAAACACGACATGCTGCCAATCAGCACGCCAGTCTCTATGCTGATTGGCCCATTGTAGCCGCAGGCGGCGATGGTCGTGCGTTAGGGGGATCCTGTATAAAGGAGTCCGTGCGCGCAGTCCACACTGCAGCAGACGTCTACGAATTGATGAAGCACACAATGAAACACCTGTAGCTATTGACCACAGTGCTGCCAATTGTCTAGAGGAAGCTGTACGGTCCGTCCGCGCCATGCGGACCAGGTGTCTATCATCGCGAGCTGACGTCACATTTCGGGGTCCACTCCCGGATTTCCGAGTTGTCCGACACTCGTCCGTCCACTGCTTCCAAACGCGCATCACTGTGCTGCTGTTACGCTGCACACGAGAGGCTACTGCACGATACGACAATCCAGCTTCACGAAGGCCGATGATTCTCCCTCGTTCAAACTCTGTAAGTTGTTCAAATCTCGCTCTCTTTCGTCGACGAGGCATAAGTACAGATTGAGTTAACGTTTACCACTAGCAGATAACCACCGATAACCATACACGCCTCGCTACAGCCGTCTATTTATTCGGATCCACCAGCCGTTCAGAGGGCGCTGCTCAGCATACGCATGCGCTACGGATTTGCAATTCTAATCATTTGCATATCATGCGCTACTTTGCATTTCCTGAAAATTTCAGCTCACTCCCGTAAGTCCTTCATGGTGTTGCAATTTTCACAAACGTGAGTGTATGTGATATCGTAAAATTTCGCTTATAATAGCATTTGGCCCAGGCCTCTCGACTTGTGGGTGAGAGTTCTAAATTTTTGAGTACAGACAGCTCACCATTCGTACTTAATTTCAGCTTCAATTCCACAAACATATCGCATATAACGCTTTCTTCAGTAACTGAACATGAGACAGTTCAGTGTACCGATGAATACTATATCACTCTGCTGTAGAAGCTAGTGATTTTTTATTCATAATCACTTCGTCCATTAGGAGTCTTTACAATGCGGGTATCTTCAGGAATTATTATCTATAAACAATAATCTGTGTTACTGCATTTATTCCCTTAAATTTTTTCTTATGCAATTAGGTGATTTTTCGTACAATTTGCACTAAACTCTCCACCTTCATTAAAAACAAAGAGGTAAATTAATTTACCGGCGATACCACTTGAGCCAAATAAATGCAGCATGGCTGCTCAACAGATACTTTTTCCAGATAATGTGCTTGTTAATCATTAGGTAAGGCTAGTTTGCGTTGTCTGTAAAAAAAAAAGCGCGTTTTGCAGAATCAAACGAAAATGATGAGCATACTCCAGAATGTTTTGTAATAAGTTAATGATTTTTTACCGCTTCTTTTTCATTCTCTCGCTTTCTCGCCTCTTCTAAAAATGTTGATCAATAGAAGAGTATTTAAGGAAATAGATAAACAGGGTTCGAGAGCGACAAGTTCATGAAATTTTAATTATATTTTTCTGAATGGCATTCGTTTTGTTTTTGAATAGTTTATAGGAAAGCTGCACTTTGGGACGAAATACTTCAAGATCTTCAACTAGATGATTAAATTTTGAAACCGGTCCTTTAAAGCATTTTGTCATTCCAGAAATTAAAACCCAAAACTAATTGAATAAAATCAGATTAATGCGCCGGCCGAAATAAATTAGATTGGCGTGCCGAATATGATTCGTAGACCACCTCTAATACATTACTGATCTGAACAACTTGGGATACATAGTGGCAAAAACTAATTCAGAACTTTCGAATTCCATTACAATAAATTGCCTATTCGAATCACAATTTCGTCGAAACGCGATGAAGCACTCTTTGTAATCAGGCCGAGATTGTTCCGTTTGGGACATAAGGGGCAATCTTCCATTTATTATTATTTTTCAGTTTACTTAGACCGTGAAATGTATGTATATTCATTACGCATTTTATATGCAGTGGTACTTATGTTAAAAGAAAGGTTTAACGTTTTAGATACCATACGCGTGTCTATGTAAAATGAAATGCACATATTTTTTGCACAAATTTTAAAAAAATGTAACTCGCATATTCTGCATGAAAGCGTTTTTATTGTGAAGAAAGACTCAGAATAACATTGTTAAATATGAATCACTGTACATATAATATCACAATATCTTCAAGAGCTTCCGTAATCTAGAAACCGTGAAATCTTCATGAAATAAAATTTTTGCCTTTGTTAGTATTAATACTTAGAAAACAGAGTCCTTCGCTAATCTGTATGATTAAAATACCGAAACGCCCGTCCTCGACCATTAACCTTGTTATCCGTTTCCTCCCCTCCCCATCCATTTAGGCACAAAGATATGTGAAGATTTCAAATGACATCCTTTCCACTTCCTAACAAAGAAGCTTCTATTAGCTTTTTAGGACAAGCTGCCTGCAATAAACTTATAGAATGCATTTTGGAAAATACCTGCTACTGCATACCTTAGGAGAAAAGAAGAAGACAACACCACAATCTCGACCATTTCGGGCCATTGTGGTCGTTTGAATGAAAGGTTGTCTCGGGCGTTTTGGTTTTCAAAAGGTTAGCAGAATCTACTTACCACATGTATTCACCCGACAATATGTATGCATATCCCCGTCCTACTTATTAATATTTACAAAATTTGCATTACAGAAATTTAAAATTTTTACACCAACTTTAATAGTTTAGCTTAAGTTTGTGGGGATTTATTCAAGTTATCCAACAGTTTATTTTATTTTGAAGCAATCTTTCCTATTACTCTCGCTTTCAATCCACGTTTCGTGCCAGAATGTAAATGAGTTAACGCTCCTATATTTAAATGAGGTAGAAGGATGTTAGTACTTAAGGGAAGGTTTTGGAATGTGAATTTAGAGCGTGTTCTGCCTGTCTGAAGGCCCCGTGGTTATCCTTTAGATTTCCGTGGAGTTGAGCGCTTCTAGCAATTAATTAGGCTTGTTTAAGCCGACTTTTACGAGTCACAGCCTGCTTACGCGTTAAGTAACCTGTGACCTGTGCAAAGCCGTAAAGCTAACCTAATTCTATTCTATTTTAAGTTACTTGTTACCTTTTGAGTTAAGCCAAAAGTGTTGGCTTTTGTAATCACGAGTCGGTGCCATCTGTGAATAATATTGAGTTAATAAACCCTTTCTCCGGACTTTGAAGTACTTAAGGATAATTCCTTACACAGTCTGTTAATGTCTAATTAGTTTATGCTTGCTAAAATTACCAGATGTTATAAGTTTATCAAAATGTTGTATTACTCTACTAGTTTGAAGTGGTATTAAACTTAGTAAAAATGTAACACAAATTTCAGGATTTCTGAAGATTTATAAACGTTACCCAATTAAAACCGAAAGTACTCATTAACATCATTTCATCGAGAAATCAGAGTATTTTTAAAACCTGAATTTTAATATTATACATCTTTGCCTTAAACTTTGCATATACGTCAATATGAGAAATAATTATGTTGAGTCAAATATATGAAACATGTTCGACTAATGTAATAAATTAAGAAATTTTCAATTCTTCAAGTAAATTACCGTATTTAAACGAAATTATAGTGTTTGAAGCAAAGATGATCCATTATGTAAAACAGATAATAAAAAGAGTTGAGGACTTATCAATCCAGATTTCCAGAAAAGGCGCTAAGTATTTTGAAAAGGTTACGTTATCAGTTTATTTTTACGAAATATCTGATATACGACAAAAAATGACAGAAATAATCTGCTGATGGAATAAATGTTCATGAATGGGGTAAACGACCTCCAAATCCAATCATTCACGTACTTCTGTGTATGATCGAAATTCGTTGAATGCTCGGTGTCGTCAGCAGGTTTTATAAAATGAGAACTTGAAAGATTAAAACCAGCTGTTTTTTATTTTCTTTAAAATCCATTAAGGTTTCCAGATTATTATTCAAGACGGATTCTTGTATAGTGTATTTAGGAGTATTTTAAAGTGTTTTTTAGCATTGATTTTCGGATAAAAGCATGGTTTTTGCAAAGAAAAAAACGTACATAACTCTGATTTAGTTTGACATCTAATTGTATCACTTGTTTAAATATAAAAATCAATAATGTTAGCTTTTAGAAATAAGTATTTAAATTTTTTAAAGAGAACATATTGGGGGCTGCATCTTTTGTCGCGTCATCGGGTTCTATCTTGGACTCTTACCAATTCAGCTTTCTTAACGCTGGCTAATTTCTTCTCTTAATAGCTAGAAGAAGATACATCAGTCGAATTTCATCTCTTTGACACAGGTAAATAAAATACAAAATAACATCAAAGCAAACAAAATATCTTCAAAATATTTTTTGAGTAATAATCTAAGAATTGTACCGAATAAAAATGCGAGTTTTCAACGTTTTTAAACTATAAAAGGTTAAATCAAATCTCGCTTATCTGCTGTTGACAGTTCTTTTACAATTTACATTGCGAATTTTATATCTTACATTAGACTTTAAATTCGTAACCAGATTGGCATTTCAAAGTACATTGACATAAAGTACCCCTATGCTGTTGCTGCCGTTTCTGATCTCGCTTGTCTGAATCAGATTAAGCCCACCAAATTCATCGCGGCTAGAAGTCATGCTTGTGCCTGTCGTTGGCAAGAGCCTTGGGCTCTATACAGCGACAGTGCGACTTTGCTCAGTTCCGCCCCCAATTCTGAAGGAGAGAACCCCTGGGAAGGATTGTTCCGAGGGTGTCCCACCCCTCTTCCCTAATACCCAACTTTCGGCTCGCCGCATATTTGAAGTGCCTACATGCCTCACAGACACTACACATTTACAAACATCTCTGCTTTCTCCGGGATTCGAACCTGGGCCCTTGGTACGGCAGTCATGGTATCCCGTTTGGGTGGCAGATATTGACATGGTTGCTTAAAACTGTTGTCACTCGGTAATTCAATTCAGAACTGAGGTACTAAAAAAAACTTGACTTTGTGACCTGACTTAAAAAAACTAAAGATAAACTGGACTTTTGATCTTAGCCGAGAAGACTTTCGATCTTAGCCGAAAACCTTTTTATATTACTTAGTTAGTAGGAAGTTCTTCCGGACTTTCGATCTTAGCCAACAACCTTTTTATATTTAAGTAATTTATGTACTGTTGACGTGAGTGATGTGAATCAGAAAAATAAACGAGAAGAGCAAGAACAGAACAGGAAAAACTTACGCCCTTCTCCCACATATCTGGCGATGTTTTAGATCGAAATTACCATAAAGTCTAAAATTTGATATTTGTCGGGTTGAAACATTACTTCTTGCAAATGCATTATTTTAAACAACACTGAAAAACAAATTATGTCTGATGTTTTAAGCCATTGTTTATGATTACAGTTTCGCCATATTTTTATTTTACATTAATTTTACATTCTTTAGCCGTCGTACTTATTTTGCTTAAGAGAAGTTCTGCTCCTAGATTATCATACGAACAAAGTACAAATAAAATTATGTTTGCACATCGAATCGACTTAGAATAAATAACATTCTAAGTTATACCAAGAAAAATAAAATAATCAGAATTGAAAAGAAACTTTCAGTGAGAACTAGAAAATGCCATTCAGATTTTATTTTCAAACATTACGAGTGTTCTTAGAAGATAAAGAATCAAATGAATAGCTGTTATCTGGTAAGTTAAGTAATTATTTTTTATTAGCGAAGTGTAATAGAGAACGATTAATTTTACGGTCCAAACAAAAGAAGTAAGTTGCGTGAGAAAGCGTACAAAAGGAAAATAATTTACTTACTGTTATTAAAGTTACTGAATAATCTATTGTTCCAAATTCCTTCCTAAATCAGAGTATAGGTTAAACTGGTGGCAAAAATGTTTTAGACGAATCTTTTCAATCTTTTTCTCTCCTTGGCGATACACACCGTGACTAAAAAAAAAAAAACTTCATATTTACTTATGCATGGAATTTTAGAGCAGCTTTCTTAAGGAGAATATTAGACTAATATAAATTTCCTATTTCTTTAATATTTGTTCATTACTACTGCTAGAAAACTGAACCAAAAGTGAGTATTAACCAATAACTAATACGAAGTTCTTGTTCCAAACCAGCGATTCTTTAAACTGTGCGCTACGACCCCGAATGAAGTCGCAAAGCGAAATGTCGGGATCGAGAAAATTTAATTCAGATACATGAATTTAAGGAAACATTAGTCGCAATCCCTTCATTATCTTTAATTTAATATATTACATATTCTCTATAGCGCAATTACAAAATCGTTGTCCTAGTCAAGTTGAGATGAAAACTATATTTACATATTGAAAATTAGCACTAAACTCATCGTAATGGCTGTGTCGTATTGCAGGTTCAGAGTATAAGTTATTTCAAAATCAAAATATACCCTAAATACACAAAGAATAACGTCTTGTGGCACATAAGCATTCCGAAAATAAGGTCGGCGCCTCTGCGTCCAGTCTAATGATAGAACTTTTCCAGTATGGTATTAGTTGTCTCTTTTTCATCGCAAGAAGCCTACACTTCGCAAGAACAATAGAATAGTATACTATACTCTTTTACTGGACTAAGATCTTGTTTATTTGAATAATTATTTTACTTATGGATAAATATTAGTTGAACGTGAGTAACAAAGGTAATGATGCAGATGACCAGGGGCGGATGAAACTGGTCTGTCTGAGCAGGCAAATATCAGAAAAATTACCAGAAAAAGAGGTTCCCGCACCTTTTTGCGAATTTCCCGTTGTTCGTCAAGACAGAAGGATCGGCAAGATACAAGGATGCATCGAGAAAAAGGAAACAAAAGACGCAAAATGACATGACATCCTTATGAGGTTCAGCTTACATCACGAAGAATGCAACTTTCATCAAGATGCGGGAATGTCCATGTAAAGGCCTTCATACTGCGGAATAGTAAGCGACTTGCATAAAGGTACCAGCATCTTTATGCCAGTGCATCGTTACGAAATTATCCGGGTTTTGGAACAGGAAAATTACTTGCTTTTACGATACGGAGTAAAGAATTAGATCCAACAATTATGAATTTTCCATGAGCTTAAGATTACAGATTTACCACGTTTATCAATCAGTTTAGATTTATTTTTTGGGGGGGGGGAAGGAGGCCATTAAATATTCTTTTTGTTGGCAATGTTGAATAAATGTATTGTTATTAAAAAGGAAATTATCATATTTTTAACCGAAACGAATCTGATCTTGCTGTTCGTTTTCAAAATAACTTACAGCTGTCAACGTTGTACTGTTTGCTAGATATTTTTGAGGAACAAATGATCTCAACTAGTCTGTTAAAGGAAAAACAGCAATATATTTATTTCGAACGATAAAATTGAAGGTTTTATTCAAAAGATCAATATTTGAAGGACAAGCGTGGAAAATGATTCATTTAAAATGTTTTCCACTATCGAAAATTTTAGAATTAAAAAAAATAGTTGCAAAACTTAACTTGAAAAAAATTTTAGCGATTACTTGAAAACCCTTAAAGCACAGTTTTGCACATACATTATATGGAAGTTTGATTTCAAACTGTTATTTTGGATTCAAAAATAACTAATTTCAAAAGTAAATTAATTCAAAAATACCTGAATTAATTAGATGCCAAATAAAATGAAGAGGAATCTGTTCAGCTATCGAGTGACTCAAAACTTTAGTTTCCGTAAATATCTTTATCTGCATTCTGGTTCAGAGCTAGAGCAGAATTTTCCAACAAGTGTGCCAGTTGCGTCATCCACAAATATGAAGCAGTGGCAAACATTGCACCAATATTTAATTTGCTACGCAGCAAAAACAAGCACTTCTATCTCATATAAACGTGACTTTATTTCATTAATTTTTGTGTTCTTGAAACAAATGCTAAAATTACATTTTTCATATGTACATTGTTTACAAAAGAAATAAGTTAGTTATAGAAAAACAGTTGTATTTATATCTTTATTTGATATTTAATACTCGGTGTCGAAAAAAATCTCGATGATGAAAAAGGATCATGAATGAAAAACCTTTAAGAAGCTCTACTCTAAACGGCTAATGTATATGGGAACACAGATTCAAACATTTCGATCGATATTATTTAAATGTTTCAGGAATTTTGCAATTTATATTTTTTACTCATGTTGTGCAGATCTAGAAATTTTCCTATAAGAAAGCTGCACGAGGAATTTTCATTTATCTAATTCTCCGTTCAGGGTTCTTATTTTAATTATGATGCTAAATTTTGGAAAAACGTTTCGCAATATACCTTCGCTGTGCCTCACAGACATAGATTATAATTGATTAAATATGTGATATTTCTATAAGAATAAAAGATACAATAGATTCCTTACATTCTTTTGATAAGAGAAATTTATTGTAACAAAGGATTCGCTACTTTTCTGCTTAGGAACACCTATGGAGTGAACTCCTTTTGTCGCCTAAATGCACACTCGACATAGAAATTACAACACTAACAAAGATTGGGTAGAATGCGATGTCAACTGATGCGAAGACAAAGCATGCATATGTTATTAAGTGATGTTATTAACAAAAAGATAAATTTATACAGTGCTGAAATATACAGGGAATCAATAAAATGTATGACCATTTCCGACGGCGATGTAAGCTTCAACCTTATGAAGTACGGATTGAAATAATGTAGGGTAAGGTTCTGAGAGATGGAAGCCCATATGCTGTGAACCCTCCTCCAAAGTTCATCTTCTGATAAAGGCTCAGGCACAGCATACAAAGAACAAAAATCACGTCCCAGATATGCTCGATCTTCGAAATATCAGGGGACATCGCTGGCCTAGGAATCACCGGGACATGCTGCAAGTCTAGTCGGCTAACCAATGCCATGTAGGGTACTGCGTTTTCTTGCTAGAAAATAAAATTTTACAGCCGCTGAATGTAAGGTAGCATAACCGGCTGCAGCACGTCTTCAACGTACAGTCGTGCCGTCAATGTGCCTCTGTTCCGTAACAGGGGTGACCAGCTATCATTACTAATGGCACCTCAAACTAATATGCCAAGCTGACGAAAGGCGTAGCTTTCAGCAATAGGCAGCCAATTGGCTCCTATTGCTAGCTCCTATTAGCAATCTCCCCGACGCTTCCAGAGTCTTCACCGGTGACTATCACCAGACATACAAAACCGAGATTCGTCCCTGAATACCACATCGTGCTATTCAGATGTCCCAGTGCCTGCTTGACGAAACCATTGGAGTCTTTCGCGTCGATGGATTGGTGTTAATGGCAGCCTTCGCAAGGACGACTTGTGGGCAAACCGCTTTCAGCCAAACGTTGGAAAACTGTTCTTCCAGCTATGGAGCATCCAAAACTCCCTGCACATTCCCAAAATGTCCATAGTAGTCGACTGTGAGGCTACCGCCTGTTCTCTTCGTATGCGTCAATTTGTGCGTTCTGTAGTATGCCTAGGTGGACTTGGTCTTTATTTACATTTTCTTCATCGATCCATCTAGACCAAATTCTATGCACAGTGGATATATCTACGTTTTAGCAGCGGTACGAGAGTAAGACGAGTCAGCCATATGTAAGCTTACAATTTGACCGCTTGTAAAATCGTCATTTGCCGGAACTGCCAACGGTGTGGTTGTCCAGGCATCCCTTCATTCACATGTGTCTTCCTGGAACGTTGAAAATGTCGAAACTCCGGATTCCCTAAGCAGCGGAGAGTAGCGACTTTGGTTATTTGGCCGTTTCCTTATCTTTTATCTCGCGCTGTAACCACGAGATCAACTTACGTCTCACATCATCTGCATGACTTGTTTCGCTACATATTCCCTGAAATTTGCATATTTATACAACCGAATCTTCAGTTAGGTCTTCGGAAGGAACTACCAGTGCTTTGGAGTGTGAACCGCCACCAAAACCTCTGTTTATATTGGCCAATAACGGTGAATAATTTTTATCAGCGAATGACATCACCATGAAAAATATTTTTACTTATTAAACATACCTGAATTCGATAGACAACATTTTTCATTTTCTTAGTTTTTAAAATTTTTTGTTCCTTTTATATTGCTTCTTACCTTTATTTTTCTACAACAAGTAAAACAATTATTTTACTACAAGTAAAATATCCAGCCAAGGGCAACCTCGAAATTCAGTGATTCATTCAGATGACAGTGACAATTTTCAGCCTTAAATGCATGGATTTTTATTTTTATTTTTAAAGTAAAAAATACATGAGAACTGATAGCAAATAAAATAGGAAAAACACTAAAAAATCTAAACTAAGTTTTTACTCCAATTTAAAAAAAATATTATTAACTTTTACAAAAATAACATGATAGACAAATGTGTAATAACAATTTTATATAATAATACATACCTTATATACTTGTTCAAACAATTTTAAAACTTTGAAAACATCAAAATAACAACAAACACAAAATCAAAAATTTGTAAGCACAAATTATGTCTACACACTACACATCAACTCACAATAATAACCGTTACACCGTTAGTGGTGCCGCTACACTAAAACTTCGAAACTATATACGTAAACAGTATGTATCCAATTGGTTACACTATGCAATAAGCTAAAATTTGTGTTTTGATTTGATTTATATGACTAAATATGAGGATGTTGCCAAATGACAACTACATTCATTCAAGGGTTAAATCCAAAGGAAAAATTTATCTAATATATATGAGGTCGCACACTGTGCAGTTGAGAAGACATTTATAAATGAATTAAGACATTTAATTAAGGTAAAGTATGATAGGGGTATAGGATATAAGGTGGGATATCTTGGTGAAGGGTTTTCTATAAGAAACTGAACCATATTTACTATACACATGAGTAAAAATGCGAAACTTTATATAGCTAGTTTTCAGTTTCCGAGGGAATAGTTTAAACTAAAATGCTTAAGGATGTTGTAACTGATGCATTCGAAGGTTTTAACAGCCTTTATTTAATTTAAAGACATTTCAATATGTTTCTTAATTCAGTTAATTGAATAATTCATTTAAATGTTAGAAAATACTCTGTTAGCTTAAAGCTGAGTAATGTTTTCTGATTTATAACGCAGTGTGATGAGTTTTTCTTAGTACTACGCAATAAATGGTTATTAATGTACTAGATAAAGTTTATATAAGTGAAATAGCAAATAGAAATATCGCTGGTAATATATAACCAACAATAAAATTTTTAAATAAAAATTGACCGTCTTTTTCTTTTATCCATATCGATGCATACATTAATTCCTAGATACCTAATACATTTCGTCTTATTCATAATAATCCAATAAATGTGCATTTTATCCTAGTCCTCATAATTCTTTTAATTGTGCCCAAGTCTAATGCGAAAGACTTTACAAGCATGCGAAATCTTAACGCACGACAAATATCCAACTCTGATTTCGTAAGATCTTTTATACTACATTTCAATTTTTATCAGAATTGAAAAACCGGTAAATTTCTTTTTATTATTTATCAGAAAAGTAAATGCGAAGTTTGAACTTTAAACGGGGAAAAATAACTTCCGTTTTAATTTGTTTTCGTATCCAGTATGCAAGACGAATGAGGCCTTATCAAATTTACTTTCGTACCACTTAAAGAGATACTTTTTTGCCATTTTATATCAATAATCTAGAACGTTTTGATTCTAAAGTTGCGCATTCTTGGATAAACACTGATTTAGAGAAAGCGTTGAAATCCTGCCGATAACGGTTTCTTTAACATTCTTCTATTTTATTTTTCGAATTTTGGCCTTGGTTTGAGAATATATAGACTTTTTATCACATTTCTTCCCATTTTTATCATTATCATTAATGACTCAGCTTTCTTTTGCATTCAGGGAAACCATAATAAACTCGAAAAATTATATAAGCAATAACATTTCTTTTTCTTTAGATAAGAGAAAGTAGAAACTCAGATTTTCTTGATACGCGAAAAGAAAGTGATTATTAACCGTGTCCTTCATGCAACTTTATTGAAAACAATTTTAATTTAAATCCCTATATTCATCCTTCAGAAGCGATCAACGGTCCAGTGCTTAAAAGGTGGTAAATTTGGGATATTTCCATGCCAAAGAAAAAATTACATGCGCAATAAAAGAATAAAAAAAAAAGTGTTCATATCCCGAAATGTATAACTTACCGGAGAAAAGTGCATTCTTCATTTTACCCTCTTGAGAAACTCACTTATCTAATTATACTAACTGATATTTTATCAACTGCTTTTCATCAACATTATAGTTAGCTAGTTATATCTGGTGTGCTTTACGTCTCCTTCTTAACCGTGTTTAAAGCTACCAAGTATGTTATTAACATTGTCCTGTTTTTATGTGAATACTCCGAATTATATTCAGGAAATTCAATATATTATATTCAGGATTCCGAATTATATTCAGGAAATTCAATATATTATATTCAGGATTCCGAATTATATTTCAAGAAATTCAATATATTATATTCAGGATTCCGAATTATATTTCAGGAAATTCAATATATTATATTCAGGATTCCGAATTATATTTCAGGAAATTCAATATATTATATTCAGGATTCCGAATTATATTCAGGAAATTCAATAATTCAATTCAGGATTTCTCTTGTAATATCTTGCAGTAAGGTTTTCTGAAATTCTGAAAAAGTATATTTAAATAAAAATTAAGGGATAACTCTGAGAAAAACTAGTCGGTGTTCGCTACAATTAATTAGTGCTTTGTGCAAAACGAAGAGGAAATGCATTAGGAATTTTTGAGTCGCTTTCTCCAAAAATGCTTTGTTCTTTGCATTTATCGCTATTAATTGATATACACAGTTAATAGGCCGTTAAGGCATACATACATTCATTCATGCTTGCATATTCTCAGCATTGTCATTATTTCAAATGTCGCGGTTAAAGTGGTACGCTTATCCAAATAATGTGTAAAATATGTTGTCCCTCCTTTCCTCATGCCTTCGTGGTGCAACTGGAAGCGCACTCGACGCGTATTCGGAAAATACCTTACAAATGTTAAAAATAAAGCTTTTAGAGGCCATGAATATCAATACGATAGTAATATTATTTGGGTGAAACATCAGATTAACGTAGAAGCGATTCAAATTATATTCCTCTCTCTTGTATTTGATTTTAATGTATAGTCTCTTACATTTTGATTTAATGCTTCAAAATTTAACCTTATCAATGAGATCTTCTTGGAGTAACAGTATATCTATGCAGTTCTTTAAAACTGTATTCATTCTTAATGTAAATGTGCCATGCAAGGAATTTTTTTATGCAATTGGTCTTGACTAAATTCTTCAAGGATTAAGCTTTTACAAAGTGGAAGGATAACAAGTACTTGAATTATTTCCATTTACATTACATCTGTCTTCAATAGGGAATTTCTCCACTGTAAATCAATCGAGTTCAACCTCAAATAAATAAATAAATATTCGAACTATTAGGCAATTTTGAGAAAATTATTTTGTCAGCTTTATTAGTAGTAGATTAAAAAATAAATAAGTGAAAGCAAGACCAAATAAAATAATGTTTCAAATCTTGAAATCTCATACCTAAACACTTTTTAAATTAATTCAGTTTTAACTTCAGCTCTTGCTTGCTAATTTTCAACTAGGATTATATGATGTCGATTTTTAAAATTTTAAAGCGATAAGAGTAAGAGTTTCTTGTTTTGTTTTCTTTCCGTTTTGTTTCAAGTACTTCTTTCATATCACGGATAAAATTCACTAGTATTGCAACATTCAAACCAAAAACGGAGATGCGATCATTTTGCTGTTTGGCTCAAGAACAATATCCACTGTATGTTTCATTTTATAGTTCTTTATTTATTAAAACATATAATTAAGTTGAATTGTGTCCTTATTTATATATCATGATGTATTCTCATAATGTAATTTATTATGTTTATATTATGACAAAAAACGGGAAGAAAAAAAGAAAAGGCTAAGAAAACCTCTATACAACGTGTTTGATATATATTCCTATAGCTTTAATTTTCACAAATACTGAAGCTAAGCATGCGGTCACGAAGAATCTTCTAGGTGTCAATATATCTTAATTGAGTCATGGTCCAGCACGAGGCTCATGTCCAAAAAATAAACTGAAGCCTCAGACTGCAGATGATATGAAAAATCGAGAATTATTCAAAAGGCAACTTACCCAATTAAAAAAAAACCTCTTTTATCTGTTAATTTTCCGTCAAGGGGCTATATGTTGGGAGATAATCGAAAGGAGTCATGAAACGTGAGATCGGGAATAACGAAATTTGATAGAATACGATTCGAGAAG
Source organism: Stegodyphus mimosarum (assembly GCA_000611955.2). Lineage (NCBI taxonomy): Eukaryota > Metazoa > Arthropoda > Arachnida > Araneae > Eresidae > Stegodyphus > Stegodyphus mimosarum. Next base: position 111,494 of record KK116499.1, read on the forward strand.
AGTCTGGAATTAATAGAAAATATAACACCTATGTGCCACACAAAACAAGGTAAAGAAAATCATGAAAATAATTTTTTGCCAGAGGCTTTAAATAATGTAACCAGAGTTCTTTAAATATTTTGATAAATTTTTGTATGCTGTTCTAGTTCAAAAGTGAAATACGTATACATTGTTGTTTAATACGTTAAATACAAAGATTTCCTTAGTTTAAGGGCAATTTGCATAAATATTCATATTAATATTTTAACAAAGCCAGCTACAATTAAATAACTGATGCTATCTTACCCAATATGAAACCATTAATCGAGAAAAAAAGCAACTTCTATTTCGTGGGTACTTTCTAATTTTGGTTAATATAAAATCTCAAATTTCATTACGAACTAAAAAATGATTCAAGTCTGCAAATTTGTTATCTAATATCTTCACAAATTTTATCGTAAAAGTGTTTAACTTAGAAAATATTATGAATTTTACGCTAAATTAGGAATTTTCGCTGCACTCGACTGTGTAAATGTTTTATGTATTGTATTTAGGGAAGGCATTCTTATCTAGCCTTGATACTGTTCTCATAAAGCTCTATCTCATTTTGAGACATTTCTTAATCGGAAGTATATATACTACAAATATTTAATGTAATAAAATTTGTTTTACACGGTCTACAGACACTTCAGTCAGTAAGTTGTTCTTTATCTTATAAAAGAGCTTTGCGAGAAGAAAAACACATAAGTTTACATGCATAAAATGCGCTGACAGAAACTCAACAAACTATTTTCCCCCAAAGAAAATAACTTTGATTAGGAGTTATGTAAAACTAATTGGTAAATATAAAATGCAAAACTAAGCATTTCCAAAATGGTAATTTAAAACCAGTTTTTATAAATTAAACGTTTTTCTATCTCAAAAATTAATTTTTCAGAAAAGGCATTCAAAAACATAACATCATGCGTAGCTATCGTTAGCAATATTTGCATAAGCTGAATAACTATTTCAGCTCATGATGTCTCGGGAAATTTTGATCGCAGGAGGAATGCCCCTGTCCCCTCCATTTTTGCAAATTCTAGGCACTAACTAAGGGCAATTATTTTACCAGTCAAAGAAAAAATAATTATTATTTATACACCTAAAATGTTGTAAAAAGTATTAAGTTAAGAACAGTTAGTAATGTAATTAATTAATGTGTGCACTATATTAACTTCTGTGTGCTTAACGAGTATTGTAATTAGGTTATTTATCTCACACACATGTATAAATGTTTGCAAAGAAAAACTTCTGTCTATTATTTATGTTATAATTAATTTATATGTTATAATTAATTATAATTAATTTCATTCTTAAATGCTTGAAATGAACTTGCACTCACATATTAATGTTTATGTATATCAAGTTGTAGAGACATTAGGTATTTTTTGAGCAGAAGACGTGAAAAATGAGCAGTGTCTCCGCTGGGACTCGAACCACGGACCTCTCGAATACGCGTCGAATGTGCTAACCGTTACAAAAAGAAAGCTTGCATAAAGGAGGGAGAAAATAAAGGAGGATTTGGAATTAGGAGACCCAAGCGTCAAGTCATGGTGGTGAAGAATCATCATCCTCCCCTTTTCGCTACTGTAGAGTTGTTATATTATTTTGAAGCAGGAGATGCGAAAAATGTGCAATGCCCTCGCCAGGACTCTAACCTGAACATATCGAACACGCGCCGAGTGTGATAACGGTTACACCACGAAGGCTTGTAGAAAGAAGGGAGAAAATACCTTAAAGTCTTCATTTTATACGTCTTAGTTGAAAATGTTAGGTGCGCTCAACATTTATATTCAGATCTCGCTCAAAGTGAAAATACTAATTAATTGACTTGGTATCTGAGCTACTAGCTTTGGAAATGTTAATCAGTTTTTAAGTATAAATATCCCATGAGGATTGAATTTCAGTATTTTATTTAAAATTTCTACGCAGCTGAAACGACGTGTCCAGTGTCTAGGTTATTGCTCGAGCGCTGCTAGAATTTTGTGCCTTGCTTATTTTTCTTTCATAATCATTTTCATAACCATAAGTTTTATAGTTATTAATGTACAATCTGTTCGTTTATTCTTCTTGACCTAACATCGAGACATCTGAAATTTTTAAATCTTAAAATATCTTTTCTTAAATTTATTATTATCATAGATTAGCTTCTAGGTTGTTGAGATTATCTGCTATAACAATCTGTATTGTAATTTAATCTACAGGATGGTTCAAAGGTAAGTAAACATTTCAAAATCTGCATTGCAGTGAATTTAAGGTTTTATGAAATGCTATTACGTAAATTTTCTAATTATGTGTATCAGGCCGCGCTTCATTCATAAAAGATATGAAATACACTAGTGCCTCGTATAATGGAACCGTTGCAGCGGACCACACAGAGATAAAAAATTCATATGTGGAGTCCAGCACAATTTGTAGTCTCCGAGCTGTTACGAGGTATGAGACGATATGATCTGATATTGCAGAAGTAATAACTTGTTTAGTAACGCCTCTACTTCACATTATAAGTATTATAACTTTACGACGGGTGTCAAGAGATTTTAGCTATCGACATTGTGTCTATCATCAAGTCCTCTCGAAGTCAGAGAGGGCCGACTAACCGATCATCCTATAGCTCCTGAGATATCATTTCAAGTATAATAAATCAGAGGACATAAAATACAACTGAAAAATTAAGAAGGCGTGACTAATTCAGTTTGAAAACTGCTTTAGACAAGGCAAGAACTCAGAATGTTCTTAAACTATCGAAGAGAGAGACTCTTGCCGCTAATAAATCATCACATAATGAGGACAATAACTTTACTTATAATAATTGTTTCTATGCCTTCAATGTTAATTGTTATCCTGTGTTATTAGATATTTTTATGGATTTACAATAAATGTGTTTCAATTCCATATGCAGTAAATAATACGCAATGTAAACAAACGTAACCTAACCAACAGTCAGTTACCAACCCTTATATGAAGGCACCCATCACCGCAGTGTACTGTCGCTACACGAATGGTCAGCCGGACGGCGGACTACACAAAGGTAAAGAATTCATGTGTGGGGTCCCCCACAAGTCTCAGTTTTTGAGCTGTTACGAAGTGTGAGACGACATGCTCTGACATTAAAGCAGTATCTTGTTCAGTAACGTCTCTACTTGACATTACAAGCGTCATAACTTCATGAGCAGTGTCAAGAGATTTTAGTGATCTGCACTGTGCTATCATCAAGTTCCGCTGAAGTCAGAAGGCCAACTAACTAACCATCCCATTGCTCCTCTGATATCGTTCCAACTATAGCGAATCAGAAAACATAAAGTACTATCCAAAAATTAGTACATCGTGATTAATTCAGCCTGCAAGTTATTTAAGACAAGGCAAGAGCTCAGAACGCTATTAAACTCTTGACTAGAGAGACTCTTGTCATAAGCAATGTCATCGCATAATGAGGATAATGCCTTCAGTATTAATTGTCAATGTCGTTGTGTGTTGTTAATATTCTCATAAAATTATAATAAATATGTTTTAGTTCTATATGCAGTAAATTATACGCAACCTTACCAGATCATAAACCATTCAGTTACCAATCATTATGTGGAATCGCCCCATCAGCGCAGCATACCGTCGCCACACCAAATTAGGTCAAGTCACCAAAGTCCAAGTCTAGGATTACCAACGCAAAGGATTAGAAATGCTCCGAACTGGAAACTCTATTACGCATACCGAATCAAGCTTGTATTTCATCACATGTTAAACGAAAAGCTAAATTTGTTTTGCTTTCTGTATCAAAGGCGCATTAACACACACGCTAAACGATTTGTGCTCAAGCAAACTAGCGAAGGAATGGAAAGATAAAGATACTTTTTAACATTATAAAGTATTTTTAAATTTTTTCTTATTGAACAAAATGTAAGCCCTCTTTATCCAGGGGCATAAGAAAAACCAAAAGCTTTGAGGGGAACAGATGGATTTCATGCCTGCTGAAACTGTTAAGGACATCGTAAAGAAGCGTAGTCCTCAAATTTAATTTCTTGAAATTTCTTTAATTAGGAGAGGCTCAGATCACAGCCATAAAGCGGTATCTCGATAAATTCAGATGAATAAAGTGGCCGATATATTTAATGAAAAAGCATGCTTTTTTACAAGTCCATTTTAAAGAAGAGGGAGACTCGTTTTTTAAAGCCTAGACCTGTCAGAGTGGACCTAAAGTCAGGGTGGACCTTATCAGAGAGAAGTGTGCAAGAAGTTTAAGAGTGGTAGAGTCGTCCCCCTCCAGTGAAATATGGGAAGATTCAGATGAAACATGAACTTGAAAACTACGAGATTATGTATATGCATACTTTCATAATTAAAAAAATATTAAATTTCTGACGAAACTGAATTAGAAATTAGTACGAGACTGTGCATACATATAAATTTCGTAAATATTTTCAATAACTAATAAATTAACAAATTGCCACAATTTACAATATTGACGGCATTTTTAATATTGCTTAATATTTAGCGATTTTGTATTGGGTTCGGAAGATTGACCTATTGAGACCTATTGAAAACAGCATCCCGTGCAACGAAAGAATCGCTTAATGAAGACCTTCGTGAAATGGATTAAGTTCGTTTAGAGAGGCACAGCTGTAGTTCACATTAAATGCTGAATAAGGCGAATACAGTAGAATCCCGATTATACGAGTTTTGATTAACCGAGATTCCATGTTATCCCAGCTCAATGCAATAAATAAAGAAAAGTTTAAATATCCTCACTCAAAAGATAAAACAATCTCTAGACTTGGCATTTAGTAATAAAGGATAGCGTAGAGATAAGAACCGTATTTGTACCTCGCTTGAGCTCGGCAGTCTCGAATCCTGCACGCTTTGAGTAAAAAATCAGTTGATTCTCGCACCGGAGCCAGAGTACGTAGCTAGTTATGTAACAACAGAGAGCCGCGTGAGCGACTTTGTCCCTTTTTTTGAGGGAAGGGGGGTGTTCTAGTGACTGCTTGTTGAACAATGACTCGTAGAAGAAAACGTGTGGTTTTATTCAATAGACGAAAAACTTCATGCTATTGACGGTGAAACGATTAAACCGGTGGCTAGTGGTTTAGGCACTGGCGAAGTGATAGCTGGCAGCTGGAGCAGGAAAAAGTAATGATGCTCTATCTCTATGATGAAAGAGCACTATGCTGAACAACAAGACAACACGTCCCCAGCCGACATTATAATCTTGCGACTTCTGCGTAATACGGCGGCAAGAAGGCGAGGAGCACAATGAAACAGAACGCTGTTACAGTTTTTTAACAATGTGTGATATGTTATGTGTGTGTACTGTACAGCACCTCATTTGTATTACAGATGCGTATTTTCAAGTCTATTGTATGTACTATATTTACTACTATTGGTATATCTATACATCTGAACGTACATGTTTTTTATTACTATGTACCTATGTTAGTAGTAAATTCCCTATAGTATGTACAAGAGGACTATGGAATTAAAATTTTCTTTGTATCAATTCGTATTAATCGAGGTAACCCGATCCACATTAACTCGAATTACCAGGGCTGTACTACATTATCATTGAGTACTATCTAAAGACGTACTATGGCGTACGGACATAAGAAACAGTATTTCGTTAAGGATACTGATTTTAAGTCTTCGAATGGAGTATTAGAATTGCTAGCAATGATGAGTGACGTCTAATACACCTGTGTTTAGGTGGTCTGGTGCTCCTAAATGATAAGGATTTGTTCTGCAGATATAGATGATCAGTCCTATTGAAAGTGATGGCTATCACACGATTCTATCTAAGCATTGCAAGCAGGAGTTGTCTACTAAAAAATGCTATGAAGCATTGCCCCATCCAGCCTGAATGCAGTAAAACATAGTGATTTCCTTTCTTTAAAAACTTCTGTCTCATAACTGTGTGATGCAATACTGATTTATGAGGGTTCAGAAACAAAAACATACATTCAGAATTTCAAGGTAAAGTTCCATTTAGCGAGCATGAAAGTATGCTGTAACTATAAATATAAAATAAAAATGTTTTGTTTATAAAAAAGAGTATTTGTTTTCAGTTTCTGTGCTTATTACATGACCATACCATTCTGAATTCACTGAAAGGCAAAAATTTTTAATATTTGCTGCCTTTTAAATACCCTGTATATCAAGACTGGGGAGTAAAATGGCCTTGTACCATTTTCCTTTAAAGAAATATTAATGAAAAGTATTTCCATAATCCAATTTATATTACACTAGTTTCTTATCAGTTCTAACGGACATTCTCTTCCACAGTCCTTTCTGCTAAATATCTTAATCTATCTTTCTTCCACAACCCGCTCTTCGAATTCTTTACGATAAAAATAATTACAAGTTTAATCCGAATAAACTGTCTGCTCTGATTTTCTCTTGCCTTTCGAAATGTTTTATTTTAGCGTTATGTTATTTCCATCTTCCCCAGTTTTTCCAATTTTTCTCAGTACGTTCATATTCCTTTTTTAACTTGCCTCATAGAAATGTGTTTCTTTTCTTCTTCTTACGGTTATATTAGTTATTTAGTTATGGGAAAGCACGCGCGAAACCTCCTCTTTACACAGAAAAATTGAACCCAGCAGTTTTGGCATACATATGCGTAAGAGAGAGTATCATATGGCGTTTTGGTGAAAAGAAGTTCGCGCAGCTTTGCGTAAATTACAAATGCGGTGTTACACTTAAATTGATACCGCGTCGTAATTTTCGAATTTTATTAATTCCCTAGTTTTTCTTCATCTTAAGTACTTTTCCGGTGAATAACAAACATAAATTTACATTCGTAAAATTAAGGTAGCATGTTAGCATAAAATAATAATTTTTATATAACGCAGAAACTTTATACTCTCAGGCAGTTGTAAATACGCTAAGGAAGTCCTCAATGTTCTGAGTTCCTCATTTTTTAGTTATATAGTTTTATCAATGATAGTAAAAAATAAATTGTATCTGCTTACTGAACTTAAGATTTCCATACTACAACGCATTCATACGTCCTTTTTCCGACCTTTTCATTCATTCAGTAATAGGGATTTGAGGCAAAAAAAGCACATATATTTGCGGAAGTATAAAGAGTAAAAAGAGGGAACCGTTTCACATTCTACTGCAGTGTACACATTCTAAACTTTCTAGTAAAATCCGTTAAAAAAATGACTAAAGCCCGGAACGGAAAAGTAATGTGAACAATTTTTTTCCATAGCCGCTGAAAAGCGCAAAATTATTCTAACGGACGAAAAAAGGAATAGTAAGAAAAAAATCACCTAACTTGCAGTGTGGTTCATAATAAAAAAAAATGTTAGAAAAAAGTGGAAGCAGGTAAAAAAAATCTGAGTGAGTGTGAGGGTTTTTCGCCTTTTCCCCTTAAGACCTCTTGAAAAGGCGGAAGAATAAAACTTTCACTCCTAGTTTTCCATCGCATTCTCAGACAGAGAGAAAGAGAAAACTGAATTTACCCCAGAATGGAGGTAATTCTGCTTTTAAGAACTTTAAGGATAACCACAGGGGTTATTAACCCAAAATCCGTGCACCGTACTCTCGTCAATGTATTACGTTATCCACTTGGCATTTTCCCTTCAAATTCTTTCTATAATATTGACGAGCGAATACTTTTTCTTACATTTTGGTACCGGATAAGTAATTTTTTTTATTAGACTTATTCTAGTGCAAAATATCAAAAGCCGGAAACAGACTGAGGAAAGTTTTTTTAAAAATAAAAATAAGATAGAATCGTTAAAAAAAATTTATTAAATTTTCAGATGCGAAAGCACGAGGAGACGCAAATTTCGTCGGAAGAACAGTAACCTCTTTTATCATAATCACATTCACGTAATTGGAACATTCCACTTCCTTACATTTGGCTATATATAAAAGCTACGAATATCTAAGAATTTTTCATGTGTTGCTTCCTACATATTTTGCCCAAATTTTTGAATCAAAACTTAAACCGTCAACTTAAGGCGTTTCTATAAAATTTGAACATTGAATGCAAATCTGCCAATTTCATTGTAAACCTGGTTGATTAGAAAGAGCACAGGATCTTCTGGAAGTTAACTATGATTTTAAATTACTTTTGAAGCATAATCGTTATTACATTATATTATTTTCACATGATATCCTGGAAGTCTAGCAAAAGAGTAATGTGCGACCCTCATGTCACGAACCATGGTATGGTCTCATGTCATGGTTGTATTTGGATTAATTAAATATCTTTAATTAAATATCTTACGTCGAGAAAGTTATTGGTCTGAAACACAAAGAAGGAAGGATCCATCTGCCTTGCCTTGCAGTCAGATAGATGCTCTTGCCAATAGACGTGTGTTACTGATATCATAGCATTGGCTGGATATATAGCTTGTAAACCCATGAAAGGTTCATTTTAGTAAGTGGTATAAACAAGAATGAATTCTATAGGATGATCAAAAAGTCGCGCACATAAAACTTTAAAAAATTGTAGAAATTACAAAGTTGCAATTAATAGCGAATTGATTCAATGGACAACACCCCTACACAGATGAAAACTCTATGAAGGAATATAATTCGGGTGTACGTAAAAGCAACAGAGCTCTCTAAATTTCAGTTTGAGTATATGCTGCTAGCTTTAAAAACGCTTGTTTGGTGCAAAAATGGAGATAACTTTTTCCATTCAGAACAAAATTTTATGACTGAACGTTACTTCGCTACGGGTCCTTATAAAAAACTGTTGAAGCTTTTAAAGAGAAGTTCTCAAATGCTCGTGAATCTAATAAGAATATAATTTCCTCTTTGTTACATGATTTCGAGAAACTGGAAGCGTTCACCTTAATGAACGAAGTAACCATCTGGGTTCGTAAAAAAGTGATGAAGTTAGGGATAAAAGTTTGGAATCAATAACAAAGAATTAGAAGGGCTTTCCTGGTTAGAGCATTTCTACCATAATGCAAGCGTTTTAAAGTCAGTGTAATATTTCGATTAACATGAAAAAACAAGGCTCAAGTTAAAGTTTGCATCATAAAGCTTAAAATCATGATTGAAATTTATTTCCATTAATTTTTATTTATAAAAGCATATTTCTATTAAATTAAAGTTTTAAGAAATCCGAAACTTATTTTTACACCAGATAGGAAATTTAAGTTCTAATTTAAGTTCTGAAATTTAATTTTTCTGTTAGTTCCGTTTATTATTTTACATTCTAGCGTAGCTTGTGTAATTAGTTACGCAAAAGCATTCGCATAATATTAAATATTCGTCTTGTTAACTAAACAACTGAAGATTTGCATTACGAATATCGCTTGCAATAATAAAAATGATTTAACATAATTTTTCTCAAATATATGCAGACCTGAAATAAAGCTTGAACATTTCATGAAAATTTTCTGCTTATCATAACTTTCTAGAAGAACAATGTAAAAAAGAGCTTTACGGCCAAACAGATGCTGGGGGCGTTAACAAAAATCACACACACCTAACAGAATACATTAGAAAGGCAACCTTTTGATTCAGCTATTGTTCAAGATGCTTTATTCGCATCAACGGGCTGTACATCATTTGTTGAGAAAAGTCACAAAAGAATAGCATATTTTGCTCCAAAGCAATACATGTGCAAAAAGTGGATTGATATATCCTGTTTTTCTTATTATTTTGGATTATTATAGGTTGTCACGATTAAGTGATGCAACGTCTTAAGTTATTGTGGCTCTTTTTAAATTTTAACTCAGAATTCTCCAATCGCAGAACACTTTAATCTCTCTTCAAATATAATGACAGAAGAGAATTCGGGTGTACGCTTCCAAACCGGTATTTTACCAAGTCGTGCGTAGAACTGGCAGAGCATGTGAAAACATTTTCATTTGTAGAATCAATTTAGCGATATAAGACTGTTCTAAATGACTATTTATGCAAAATAACAGGAAATTAGCTTTACAGTCTTCCTTTCTTAACAATAAGAAACACATTGCATGAAGAAGTTCAGTTCAGAAATTTAATGAAATAAAAACAGCGGTATTATAATTGAAGTAAATCTTCAAAAATACTGTAGAAAACATTTTCTTTGATTCATATAAATACGAATTACGAAACCACTGATTTTCAAGATGATCTAGAAATTAATACTTAACAGAGTATGGGATAATTGTACGATAATTGTACGTGCGTACTTAGAACTCATTGAATATTGGCAAAACATTTCCAGCATTTTAAAAGCAGCTTTTCACTTGAAACTTTCAAAATCATAACCTAGAAATACCGGAAATATTAAGAAAAAGTTGATTGCATCTTAAAAGCGCAAAATGCAAGTAGATACTAGTTTAGTTTTTTTTTTTAAATTTATTACCATGCCTTGAACCTATCACTCAAAACCTTTTGACGTCTACTGTTAATAATATGTATAAAGTAAGATTTAAGCACTGACAGTCAATTCTTGCAAACAGAAAAAATAATTTCATGTAGCCATAATTACATTTCCGTGTTGCACAATTATAATCGCTTTGGTATGACGTTCCATACAGTACTTTCTTTCCTCTGGCTTACGTTATTGTAAAAATACGGTATTTGATAAGACAGATAACATAAAAAATGCACGCAGTAGAACTTCAAAATTACTCGAAATTTTCCACAAATCGGAATGTACATTGAAATGCTGACCTCGAAATTAATATTAATTTTTTTATAAGAAGAATTTTGTGTTACTCGACCTTCCCTTAACTACTCCTTTCAGTTTCAGCTCATCGTAGTTCCGCTGATGTGCTAATACATCTCTTCTGTAATCAGTAAAGCGCATGCATCAGTAAGGCGTTTTAGAAGCTTAGTTTTTTGGAAAACCACAAATTCTGAAAGCATTTGCGAGAGCTTGAGGAACTCTCTAACCACTGCAGTTTTCAGGGATCGACCTTGTTCGGTGAAAATTCCGTAAAACGTCAAATAAATTAAAAAATAATGATGTATTTCATTTATATGACTCTACACAAATATCATTTAGATGTGAAGTACGAATGAAAAACTTAAAAGTATGTTTTAATGTAAAATACTTCTGCGTTTTGAAACTTAAGTATATATTATGTTTTAGCAATAAAAGTTCCCTTTTATGGTATGCATGAAAAATTAAGGCCTTTTTATATTTGCGTCAATGAAATTTTGTTATTTGAAATTTTTTAATTTATGAATTAACACACTGGTAGAACAATGCCAATTTGAAATATTTTGAAAAAAATTTGCATTAATTCCTTTAAGTTATTTTTATTTACAAATGTAGAATTTATGGAAATATTACTTTTTTAAATGCTAAATCTTTCCTCACACTTAAAAAAGGACGTATTATATTCTGATTCATATTTTAGTAATTATTTTAAAACTTAACATAATTAGTGAAATGGCCTATGCCCTGTTGCCCGTCATGATATTGATGCTGTTGACGGGAATGTCACAAAATTATCAATTCAGTATTTCTGAAATTTATCCTTGAATTTTCAATAACACCTTTGGAGCAATAATTCGTTATTAGTAGGATAAAAGGGTAATTTAAAAAATATTATGGTGTAACCATGATTATGTAAGGCTATATCCAAGCTCATAAACATAATTCTTAAAAGAAAATCAGCAAGTACCTCTGTTCAGAATTTAAATTCCAAAATTCTCCTATTAGAAATTGAAGTGCTGAATTAGATTTCGTTTCAGATTTGAAAATAGAATTTGAAAATTCTACATATCAATAAACAAATAAAACGAATACGTTTTTTTACGCTTAAAAGGAAAGGGAGCGGTCATTGCATCGGAAAACAAAAGCCAGTTTCAACAGCAAAAAGTGCTAGGAGGTACAATTGTGAAATTCCACAAAGAATACATTTATAAAAGTAAGAGAAGAAATGGGTGAGACTATGAATTAAAAAGGAAAATCATACTAAGAAGATGCATCTGAATGATACGAAGGTAAGAGTTCATGCCATTAAGTCATTCGTCTCAATCAGAACTCCGCGGGCTAGGTGCACCTCAAAAATATACGAGGGATACACGAGGTAAGCATTTATATGTTAAAATAATTGCACGCCATTTTCAGACTTTGTTTCAATAGCATTCCCTTGTGAAATATGTACGTTTCTGCATTTGTTGAACTGGGGGAAATATATAACACTTTACGTTTGTTCAGCACGCAGTTGCAGATGATCGAATTTTGATAACTTCTTATTCATTTACATGCAGGTGAAAAAACGTGAAACAACGTGTATGTATGGATTATGTAGATGAGCTGCAAAGACATGGGAACAGAAAAAAATGAGAGCTGTAGTACTTAGCAACTAATAAATTAAGAAGAGGCATGTTTATTTTAACAGCAAAAAAAAATAGTCCCACAAAATTGTAACTTATAGATGGAATAGATTATATATGGAATTGTAACTTATAATAAAAGTATTACTATTGTTCAACAATAATAAATATTAGTTAATATGAATAACAGTTAATATGAACGATGTGTACTGAATCTTTTTAACATCATGCACATATAAGATACTTTATTACGCCTCGTGATATTTCTATGTGATAAGTTTCCTATAAATTATTTTATTTATGCCGGTAATTCTATGTGTAAGAAGTATTTTATTACCTAGAGTGTTAAAAACTCTAGTTCCATAAAAATTAAATTTTGAACAAATACTTCTAATTACAAAATTTCTCGAAATATGAAAGAGGATTTTATGAAAATATTTT
>KK116499.1:124217-139426 GCA_000611955.2 Stegodyphus mimosarum
GAGAAAAAGTTGTTGCATAGAAAAACATTCCGACAGTTCATTATGCTTTCATTACTTAAACAAAAAAGTGTCATATAAATTTGCCTTTAAAATTTGTGGAGATATTTGCAAATAGTAGTTTCATGGGACCAGCTGCAATATTATTATTATATATGTGTCTCCCTATATGAAACCCTATATAGTGTCACCTGTAGTGACGACTCACCCTATATAGAACCATTAATCAAAATATAGAACTTTCTAGCTTCTCCCTAAATATGAATGAAAACTATTCATATTTTGTCCGCGATAAAAGTCTTGAAAAGTGTCTTAAACCAGGAAATTAATCCTTTAAAGTCTCCGAGAATTTTGCACGTAGAGGTATAAGACAATTTGCGTGTAGCGTTTTGAAAGCATAATGGACATTTTAGTGAATCGATATTTTGATCATCGAAGACCGCGGGAAAACTACATTTTGTTGTTAAAAACCCTTCTACATTCCAGCATTGAAAGTTTTTTCATAAAATCCTCTAACATTTTTTTGAGAAACTTTGTAACTTAAAGTATATGTCTAGATTAGATATCTAAGGAATGTGGAAAAATTCTTCGAGATGGAATAAAGCAAGTTAAAAAATAAGAAGCAAAGCTATTTGGAAAATTATGGGATTTTTTTCACTCTGCCAATCTCCTAATTCAACAACGATATATTTTATAATAACTTTAACAACTGAATATGAAAGCAATCGAGTAATTTAAATTATTTATATTTCACTATTTTAAAACGCTTATCTCAAATAAATTTTGTAATATATAAATAATATATTTTGTAATATATAAATAAATATATGTTAAAAGGCTTCCCACTCACAAATAACGTTAATTTACCATGCATGCTCCATGTAAAGACAAGTAAGTCTCACACAAAAATATATAGATATAAACAACACCGAATGTTGGAAGTTTACAAAAATTTAAGTGCCTAAAGTTAAACGCAGAATAAATAATTTGAATGAAAATTAAATGCTCTAACGAATTTCTAAGAGGGAAGAAATTGTTTCTACTTTATACGAAAAAGAAATCATAAAATAAGATCTTGCTATAAAGTTAAAAAAAAATCTATGCTATGGTAATTAACTTTAAGCTACTAAGCAGAGACGTGACAAGTATGAGGAAAGTGAGGCACGTGTCCCAGGTGAAAGCCAAATTAGCTATGAAAAGTCAAAAATTTCTCTTTAAAATTTTGAAACTTTAAACTCTAATACTAATCAACATGTATTATAATATATTTAAAATAACATAATTTTGCTAGCAGTATTTTTAATAATTTAAAATCATTGCGCTCACAGTACTGTTTTTATTCTTTCTGCTATGCGACCGCTTCTTTGCTTTCCGTTAATCTTCTTTCGTACCTCTCTTTCGGTTAGTAATGGCCCTCTCAGTTTATGTTTCACGCAGCGCAGGGTCAATAAAATAAGCATCAAAATTATTTAAATATAAATGAATCTATTTATTTGTAGAGAGGATAGGTATTTTTTTGAAAGCAGGAGAGATGAAAAATGAGCAATGGCTCTCACCGAGACTCGAACCACGGATCTCTCGACACGCGCCGGGCGTGCTGACCACTACACCACGAAGGCATGCCAAGAAGGCAGGAGAGTTACCTTATATATTTATTTTATTGCTTTACCACAATCATATTTCTCTGATGCATGCTTTTTACACTGAAAAATTTCCATTACTTTTTAACAATTCAGGTGAATTAAGAAATGACTTAATAACACTAATTTATATTTTCAGAAGTATGGAAGTCTCCCAATACTGTACGTATTGTTTTCTAACATTAGACTAATCGGATATTGTTCGGAGAACAGCCTTGACGCCAAAAAGGGAGAAACAGCTTATTGTGGTATGGCAGGCAATAGTTGTCATTCGATGACGTACTTCCTCTAGGGAGAGAACCGTAATGCTTTTCCCTTGTTAAGGGATTATCTGTAGTATTTATTATTAGTATTTATTATTGTAGTATAGTAATTAAAGGGAGAAACAGCTTACTGTGGTATGGCAGGCAATGGTTGTCATTCATCTGTAGGGAGACAGTCGTAATACTTTTCCCTTGCTAAGGGATTATCTGTTGCATTACTTATTATCTGTAGTATTTATTATTAGTATTTATTATTGTAGTATAGTAATTAAAAGGAGAAACAGCTTATTGTGGTACGGCAGGCAATGGTTGTCATTCGATGACGTGCTTCCTCTAGGTAGACAGCCGTAATACTTTTTTTCCCTTGCTAAGGGATCATCTGTAGTATTTATTATTAGTATTTATTATTGTAGTATAGTAATTACTATTTATTATTGTAGTATAGTAATTACTATTTATTACTGTAGTATATTATTTAGTATTTACTTCTGTTGGCATGATGAAATGTCGCCCATACCCTTAAAGAAGCCAAGTTGGCACAACCAAGGCTGTTCTACTAATCTACTGAAGTTTAATTCTTACTTGTTATAGTGAACTGCATAGGCTAAATTGCTTAGAAAGCACCCCGCTGCAGACGTCAGTAATTCTCTACTATCTTCCTTTAACATAACAAGCTTTTCAACCACCTGGGTATGGATAGCGAGGATAGAGACATAGCTACCTATAGTTTGTTACAGCAGACCGAACTCGGAGAGATCCAAAGGAAGAAAGATGTTTGAAAATGAAATATACTGTATTATCGGTCTTTTGTTTCAATATTTTTGTGTAAAAATTGCCACTGCATGAGACGCATGATTCAAGATTCTGTCTTGTTGTTTTCATATGACATTTGACCAGGAATACTACAGTTGGTTTTATTACGGTTATTTCTGGAACAATTACACATACCGCTAAACAAATTAAAAAATTGACACTCTAGACTATATACTTCGTCAAAACTGAAATGCAAACATATAATGTAAAACATAACATTTTTCCTTTTTTAGTCCAAAGGGGCAATTTGCCCTGGAGGAATATTAATTTCGTTTTGGCATTTTGCGTTGATTCATTAAAAGCGTTCTTTCACTTTTCAAATTGTTGCCACCAAATATTATCGCCCTGTATTATATTTAAAGAAATTAAATAATGAAGAATCTGCATAAATGTATATATGCTTTTCGCATTGTGATAAAACAACGGTACTTAGGGCCATCAAATTTTAAATATTGATCGGTTCCACCCTAATATGGGCATCTGAAAGCCCAAATTTGAAATTTGGAATTTGTTTTATTATCGATTTCATATTTTGTAAAACATTAACAAATTTTTGATTAACAAACTTAAGGATTTCAAAGCGAGTAATGGCAGCGTTGTACAGAAAACACATTTTTATCTCCAGCGCGTGAGATTTTGTATTGGAAATTCTAAAGATATGCTCATTTTAAAATTATTTTACGATATTGCTCTTGAACTGAATTTTATGGTTTAAGTGCGAAGAACATAATATTTAATAAATAAACACACAAAATGTTAAAACAACGCCCCTTTGGACGTAATTTAAAATCTGAAACCTTTCAGATTTTTTTTATTGCCGTTAATGAATGAAAAATAAAATAAACAGTTTATTCAAAGAAATAAAAGGAAAATTTAGGTTTTTCAATTTCTCATAGAAGATTTAAGGCAAACCGTTCTGGGCTAATTTTAACTTGACTTATATTCATATACAACGACATTTTTCAAACAAATTTATTTCGTTTCTTTGACTCTAAGGTAATTTATATAAAAATATAAATAAGAAAGATATTTTTTTAAAACGATGCGACCAGCAAATGACCTCTCATCAGTTACACATTAAGGCACGGAACTAGCAGAATAGTAAAGAGACTTAAGCAAACTATCACTTCCAGTTGATCGTTTATAAGTAAAATCTAATTTGTTTATAAACGTTATGGCTCAGTGTGAATTATAAACACTACACATTATTATAATTATATCCACCCATACAATGGAAGTGAGAGCCAACCTGTACAATACTAAACGCGTCTTGTACTCGTCCGTTCTCATGTTACGGTTTGAAAATATTATCTTATCAATCATAGTTTATCATCTAGTCATATAGTGTTTCGGATTACTTAACAATCACGGAATCAGTTACTTAACAATTACAGAAGTTTTTAGAATGCTTTTAGAATTCCTGATTAAACGTTAAGTGTTGCAAACATTTCTTTTCCAGTCTTTTCTCAGTTTATGATATCTGTGTTCAGATTTTTTTAATAAGATGATCAACGTTTTTATTTATCATTTTAGATTAAACATCTGATTTAGATTTAAAGATTAAACATCACTTTCTTCGCACTTACACCGTACAAAATTCAACAACAAAGCCACAAAAACTTTAAAATTCATACATTTTTAGAATTTTTAACAGAATGTTAATTGTTGCATTGATTTTTTATATTCACTATATTTAAAGTTGCTATATTATTTCTTAAAAATCATACACAGCGATAACATTTGCTAGCAGCATTCCTTTATTTGGAAAGTTATTCGACCTAAAAATGAAACGAACCCAAAATTGAGGATTGAGGCTAATACATTTATTTGTTTCATAACGAGAGTTTGTTTTGATAATGAGCTTATTCTCGTAACATTTAACATAATTCCAAGAATACACTTAACGCTTATAAATGTACTATGTTGTTCACAATCACATACATGTTTAAAGTACCAAATTTAAGAAGCGTTAAAGTAACAAAGAAGTTGAGACAAATGCATAAACTATCATGTACATTTCAGTTACAATTCATTTGTATTATTTAATTAAAGGTTTGAGTTGCTAAATGTAATTATATTATTGGCTTAAAGACTTTTTGCGTTACATAAACACATGCGTCATGATTTTTATATAAGTTGCACATCATTAATTTTAATACGGCGCAGTTTAGAGTGATTTATTGTAGGCAGTTATTATTTTTAAGACAAAAAAGAGAAATAACAAGTTAAACTATAGAGGAACTAGTGCAAATTAAAGTTAGACTTTTAATTTACGTTTTTTTTAAATTAATCTCCTATTTATACGTAATTTAATTGATGGTGGGTGACGTAGATACATGAATACGAAATGATGAAGGTTGACGCATAAAGATGGTAGCAGTCGTCTTGGCTTTATTGGATGAATTATTTTATTGTTAGAACACTCTTTACTCAAGTCTGACTTCACTTCTCTTCACGGAGAAGAATATGTCTTTAGGAAATTTAAAAAAAAAGTTCAGAATCAGGACAAAATGTATGAAAGTACGAGAAGAAGGTTAAGGAAGTTTAGTAACCAAACAGTTTAGAAATAATTACGTCTGCAAAACGATACTCTATCCGTAGTAGAGAGAAAAATACCTCATAATAAAAATGCAGGCATCGTTTTAAATGAGTATTGCCTGAAGAAGAGCTAAGGCAAGACAGTAGCACTTTTTAGGAGATCACTGGCTCCTGCCGTCGGGTAGAATCTTTTAAAATTACCATTAACGTTGCTGGAGATACTGAAGCAATATGAATCAGCGTTAGGTTGCATAAATTTGCATGACTAGTTTTGAAGGTTCTGCTCAAAACAGAAAGGAACTTTCGAAACTAGACCCGCAAATTTATGCAACTTACCTTAATTCTTGTTGCTCCAATATCTCCAACATTTGTTTTCCAGCTTGTTATTTTAATTAAGTTGTAACATATGGAGTGGGTTCTAAAACTTTGTGGTCTATCACCGCAAAAATAAAGTATTATATCTATGAATCTTGCGCAATAAATTATCACCACAGGCATAGCTAGCCATCAAACAAATAGACAACAGAATTAAAACGCTTGAAGTTTATTCTACTTCGCAAATACAAACATAAAATTACCATCCAACCTGGATCTGGTTCAACACAAGCTTCCCTTCAGGAAGGTTATACTTTCTTAGACAAAAAAAAAACGACGCACCATGACGCAGCAAGAAGATATAAAGCAAATTGGACACAAATTGCTATGCATACAGGTTTCGACGGAAAATGCAAAATTTTACATTTTGGCTGCCATTGAATGAACGGTTGTCGCTACAGCGCATCTGATCTGCGCAACTGGCAGGATATTTAAGAGGAGAAATTGCGATTCCAGGTCATAAATTCTGCACGAATTTCATTCCGTGTGCTCTGGTAGACAGTAAGTATGCCTCGCATACAGGTGCGCGAACCATATGCGCAGATGTCAGAATTTGAGAGAAGTCGTGTAGTTGGGCTCAAAGAAGCCGGTTGGTCTTATCGGCGAATGGCTCGACATTTGAGCAGGAGCGATGCCACTATTAGACGATGTTGGCAGGAAAGGGTGAACTGTTGCCGCAGGCAGCGTCAAGAAGGAAGCGGTAGATCTAGAGACACGACAGAACGTAAAGACCGAGCAATCGTCAGAACGGCACTCACAGCCCCAGATGCGTCATTATCATCGATTGTACGTGCAGCTAGTGCTTCAGTGACCACAAGGACCATTCATAGACGGCTCACAGAAAGGGGAATGAGGTCACGGCGCCCCTTGCGCCGACTACCATTGACCTCTGCACAATGTCAAGCCCGTTTGCAGTGGTGTCGGGCTCACTCTCACTGGACTGTCACTGAGTCGAGTAAAATAGTCTTCAGTGATAAGTCCCCCTTTGAATTGCATTTCATAGTAGGACCCCTTTGGTTGTCATCCGTCTTAACCTTACAGCACAGCGGTACGTCGACGAAGTTTTCTAAGGCCCGTTGTGTTTCCTTCATGTCACGCCACCCTGGGCTTACACTTCAGTAAGATAATGTCCGCCCCCACACTGCACATGTTTCTACTGCTTGCCTTAGTGCTTGCCGAACATTACCTTGGCGAGCAACGTCGCCGGATCACTCTCCTATTGAGCACGTTTGGAGCATTATGGGCAGGGCCCTCCAACCAGCTCGGGATATTGACGATCTAAAGCTCCAGTTGGACAGAATTTGGCACGATATCCCTCAGGAGGGCATCCGCAATCTCTATCAATCGATGCTAAGCCGAATAACTGCTTGCGTAAGGGCCAGGGGTGGACAAACGCGTTACTGACGTTTTCACTTTGTGAAGCTCTATCACTTCAATAAATCATCCAATTTTTCTCAAACTGTAATCACTTGTTTTACTGTACATGTACATCACTTCTACCGATTTTCGTCCCATTTGGATAACTCCTTCTTGGTGCGTCGTTTTTTTTTTCGTCTAAGAGTGTAAATTCAACAAATTTAATATTACCTATGCAGAGACTACAAGATTACGTTGAACACGACAGAATTTCGAGCAAGAACTCACCACGTAGGATCTAATTTCTGTCTAAAGTAATCCCAGGAAGAACAGTGTTTTCTCCTATCGGTAGAGTAGCGGAAGCAGACCAAACCTCTCACAATCTTATTTATAAAATTCTACACTTTATAGTGAAACTGCTTGCCAATCAAACATTATAACGAAAAGAGGCAGAAATGTAGTAATTAAATTAAATGAAAAACTTAAGCATAAATGCCACAAATATATCATTCATATTGATCGATTTCTCTGCGCACTTGTTTTCAAGCAATCAGCCTCATTCCGAAATTCAAGTCTGGACAACTAGATGACACTCTTGCAGTTCTAGATTGTTTTCACCAGATGACCTAGTAAGGACTGATCAATAGAGTTTTGCCAAACGATGAGAGTAAGAAATTTTTAAACGAACTGCGTTATCCTGAGACTATTATCGTTACCCTTAACTGCTTTATCCTGAGATTTATTTCCAAGAAGTTAAAATCTTCTAAATACATTGACAATGCAATATTTTTTCCAAAACTCGCGTAATCTGTATCCCGCTTTTCGCAGATATTATACAAGGTAATCTGTTACTTAACAGAATAAGCAAATAATGAAGCAAAATATATCAGCAAAGGTCACGTTGCATTTTGTAGGCGCAGACATTTTAACGGTCAGGATGCATTGTGTGTATGTATGTGCCGGTGGTAAACTTAAATTAACTTCGAGAATTTTTAATCCTTATTTTTGGCAATGGTAAAAGGGGGCGTCGTAAGTCGAGGTCTATCTGTATTTAAAATACACAGAGCCAATAAAGTAGGGGTCCGACCTGACAGAGGTCAAGTAGCCTCAGCTCAGATAGAAAAACTTCTAAGTTTTTATTAAATATAAAGTGTTAAGTAAATATACGTGTTCGGGAAAAATACAAAAAAATGCATCAGCTGCAATGATAAAAAATTTCGATTCAAACCGTCAAAAATTACTAATTATTCTAAATTCTTAAATAAAAATGCAATGAAATTATGTCGGAAATGTCCGTTGAAGATTTTTCTGCATTTTATATACCATGTAAGCTAGTGTCTGTCAAAAAAGATATGAACGACATCCTAGGACATTTGAAAAGATATTTAATATTGAGTAAATTTATTGTAGTGTATAGTACATAAACTTGAAATATTTACCCTTGAGTGAAAGAAAAAATATGAAATATTTTCTAAGAATCTAGCATTTAAAACTTACTCAAACTTTTTTTTTCTATTCAGAAGATTGTAATTACAGAAATCTCAATTAATTTCACATAACATTGTTAAATAGGTAAAAAAAAACTTTTTAATGACTTTCTTCAGTATTAATTAAAGTATTTTTATACGATGCACAGCACATCAGTAATAAAAATAACTTTTTAAAGATTTTATAAATCGATCAGTATGACGCAGTAAATGTTTAAACTCGATTACACTTAAATAGGAAATTACAGAATAACGTTGAAAATTACCCTTCCAGATGTGCTGCATTTTACACTCACGTCCATAAATTAAGGATAATGCAAAATCAGGCAAAGGAAGAGTTAGAAGCAAATCAAATTTGACTTATTTGTAAAGAAGTAAACAAAAGGTAACGAACAAAAAAAGATGCTATATATTTTGATAGTATTAAAAAAATTAGCGATTTTTTCTCCCTGGAACAAATTACAAAAGAAACCTATTTACAAAAAACCAATATTACATGGTTGGTATGATTGTTAATACATTGTATGTCTCCCAGACGGTGCAATACAGTCCGTACAACGCCTAGGCATGCTGAGTATCAAATTATCGATCTCATCTTGGGGGATATTACACCACTCAAAAAGCAATGCTATCCGAAGTTCCGGAAGACATGTAGGAGGAGGTTGACGGGCTGCAACTCACCGGCCAAGCATGTCCACACACGTGCTCTACTGGATTCAAGTCCGGTGAGAATGCTGGCCAGTCCATACGGGTGATATCCTCCGACTGAAAGCATTCACTTACCATGTTTGCACGGTGAGGACCGGCGTTGTCATAAATAAACACCAACTGTGTGCCAATGGCGCCCCGAAACAAACGTACATGTTGTTCCAGAATGACGTCTCGATAGATTTGGCTTGTCATGGTTCCAATTTGAACATGCAGATCAGTTCTGAAACCCAGAATAATTCCACCCCAAACGAGCACACCTGCACCACCGTAACGGTGTCGTTCAATGATGTTTTCTTGGCGGTAACGGGTACCTGGAGCTCTCCATATGAAAGTCCGGCGAGAATCAGACTGCAAGCTAAACCTCGACTCGTCGGAAAACATCACACAAGCCTACTGTTGCGGTGTCCACAATGCATGCTCTCTACTCCAGGCTAACCGCAGGCGACAGTGAGTTGCAGTAAGTGGAACACATCTGACAGGTCTATGAGCATATAGACCAATCTGCCCTAAGCGTCTGTACACGGTCTGCCTTGAAATTGTCATACCAGTGGCTGAAGAGAGCTGACAAGACAGATCTGAGGCTGTGCACCGCCTGTTTCTTTTGGCAGTAACTGCCAAATACGGGTCCTCATTCGGCGTTGTGACTCAGGAGCGACCTATGCTGTAACGTCTACTCACATTACCATCATCTTGGAATCGTTGCCAAAGCCTGGAGATGACACTCTGGGCAATTCCAAGTTCGTCTGATACCTTCAGTTGGGTATGCCCACATTCCAGACGGCCGATAATTCTACCACGTAAAAAATCATCCAAATGCGTCCTCATCCAAATGCGTGTCATAACTATTCGGTTATTGCACTGAAATGCTTATAAAGCACCTGCGAACAATTTTACTTCTTTGCCTGTATTCCTTATATACCACTCTTTTACACTCTAGTCATTGTGACGTACCATCGGTGTCATCTGGTTACTTCCTGAAATTTGCATATGATTCTTGAAGATGTGTGTAGTTATTTTACAGGTAATATTTATTTTAGATTTCGATTTCCGCGTGACTCCGAATTATCCTTAATTTATGGACATGAGTGTATATAGCCTATAAGCTAGCACCTTTCATTCTACAGCTTGTAACTAACATCTTTCATGAAATCACTTTTCATTTTATGCAGCGAATAAATTAGCATTTTTAATTTATACAACTTATAAACTATCACCTTCGACATGCTAGTATAACTTAAAAGAACGTCAGAGTCATATAATAATAGTGAGTTAAACAAAAAATCGGAATACGTTTCGAAAATAAAACAGTTAAATTTTAATTCAATTTTTTGTTCAACAGCCTTTAATTACGGATTTTCAATTAATTTTACAAACTAATATAAAACAGATAATGAAAAAGAAAACTATTTTAGCTATTCTGTGTTTACAAAAGAGAGAATAAATTAGAGAAAATACCATTTTTTGAAAGATTTTTTAAACCGATCGGAATTCTAGAGTAATGTCGAAACTTACTAATTACTGTTAAATAAAAAAGTAATAAACTGATGTCGGGAATCTGCTTTGGAGATTTGCTGAATTATACACAAAATGTAAGCTAGTATTTTTCATGAAAGATATGAATGACTTAATTATACAGTATTTCAAAAGAAACGCAGATATTTAAACTAAAGTTAAAAAAAAGTAAGAAACGTTTTCAAACTTAATTAATTATTTTTTTTCATTCAACATTCATAGGAGTCTTAATGTGTACTTGCAATTAATTTAACATAAAATATAAAATATATAATAATAAAAGAGCTTAAGCTCTTTAATATTAAGGATTGAATTTTTTATTAAGCGTAAAAAATAAGCAGGAAAAAAGTGTTTTAAAGATTTTATAATTCTATCGGAATTACATAGTATTCCACTTTATTGGAAAGACGTGAATCTGCCAACTTCATCCTAGTTTAGTTTAGCTAAGCTGAAGTCGCGCGAGCAAAAAATAACATCTTACTTCGAAGATCTTTAATTTTAAGATAATATGTATTTCCTGAAGAAAAATAATGTACCTTTTTAGAAACGGGATAAATACACAGGAAAAGATCAATTATTTTAATTGCTAGTTAAAAACAATTGAAATCTTACGTGTTTTGTAGAGACATTAGATATTTTTTGAAAGCAAGAGATGTCAAAAATGAGCAATGTCCTCTCCGGGATTCGAACCTCGGACCTCTCGAATACGCCACGAAGACATGCGAAGAAGGCGGGAGAAATACCTTATGTACTCCCCTTTTAAAGAGCGACTGGGGATTAGGGGACGCAATCGCCGAATCCTGATGGTGGAGAATCATCATCGACCACATTTTTGTTCGGACACCACTGTAGAGTGATGATGATTTTTTTGAATGAACATAAAAAATGAGCAATGCCCTCGACGGGATTTGAACCTCGGACCTCTTAAATACGCGCCGAGCATGCTGACCACTACACCACGAAGGCATGCGAAGAAGGCGGGAGAAATACCTTATAGTTTTACTGCTGATATACATTCCGTTCAACAAGCAGATAAGTATAAAGATATTTTGAGATCCATATTTTTTTACAATGTTTGTGTTTCGTTTTTCTATCTCACAATGATAATAAGCTTATGTATTTTAAGAAAAGCGTCAGTTACATATTTTAAAATAATATAAACAACGGTTAAGATTACGTTGAACGAAAATATAAACGTCTCCTTAGTAGAGGCAACACCTTGTTCTATTCTGATTTTATCTGACGGAATAAGACGTTCAGTTTTACGTACCTAATCCCCACTTGTCCATCAAGTTACTGATACGCTAATGATAGTGCTTTTATTCGCCTGTGTGCCTCTTCATGAACACTTTTTATAATAACCTACTTCATGCTTAACATTTTGATTTCTTCTTCAGATTTCCATCTGTTTATCCTTAGGGCTACCCTTCTTTCTACATATGCCAGTTCTTTGCTTTGCCTAGAATGAAAGCTTTCTAAAAACTTTTATATAATATTAACATCTCCCTTCGCTTCCGATTTGGATTTTATTCAGTAATAGTTCTTTCGTAAGCAGATATGAATGATTTAATGCCCTATAATTAACATTTTCATTTTGAATGCAGCCAGTCTGCATTATAAGCGAACTTCGATCTGTTACGTAGGGTTAGATTATTAACTGTTTTTGCCCTTATATTCTAGGTCTATGTTTCATATTTTGGAGGAGGCAGGCTTTTGTGAAAGACTTTTAATGGAAATGGCTCATATAGACGACACATATGGAAACAATTACGAAAACCCTATGCATCCAGTGTCCCCTTCAAAATTAAGGAGCTGAACGCTGGGTGGAATACATCTTGCTTTTAGCTCCCGAAGCACTAGCAGATGAAATAAACTGTAGCTCTATCAAGTATTTGTACCACTGCTTTTGAATAAATGAATAAATTCAATTAGACAATTAGACTCTGTATAAAATAAAATTTGAATAAATAAATGAATAATTTTTTAATAAAATAAGATTCATTTATATCACTAAGGAGCACTTTATTGTTTTTACTCACTTAAACCACATAAAAATTATTTTATCGTGCACACGTTTTTAAAAAGAAACAGTTTGTTTTTCAGTGATTGGAGTGACTGCTCAATAGGAAACTCACTGAAAAAAGTAAGCTACTATATTAAAACCTTAAAAAACTCACTTTTGGGTGGTGTAGAAACCATTACTCTGCACCCAGATATGTGATGTTGCATCTAACCGATTCATATATATAACAAACAGATTTTTGAATTGCGATCAGTGCTGAAGTGACACGTTTAAATGATAGAAGGCATTGTTAAGCTAGAGATAAAAGCATTCTGCTGACGTAAATCATCATTTACTGTGCGGATTTCGAGCTATATCCATCGCTACATTACCGCCAGCATGCATTTATGTACGGTGCTACGGAAGAAAAACGGAACAGCTGCTCAAAAGAGGTACCCGGGAATCGTTGTGGATTATACATTGATTAAACGTATATATATGAATTTAAAAAAGAAATTTAGAAGTAATGAGCAGCAGGAATATTGATGTCGTAGAATGCTGAGATGCCGATCCACACTGAATAAGAAATTTGGCAGTCGAGGCAGATTAAATCTTCATTTTATTTTCAGTAAGCATATTGCGGCCCCAAACAACTTGGCACATTATTTGTGCCTATTTCAAGAGGTTTACATTTTTGATAACTTTGCAGAAAGAAGAAAGCAACAGACAGCAATCCAGCTAGGCCGAAGCGTAGCGAACAAGTGCCCTCTATTCAGGGTGAAATCTTAATTCAGACTGAGTTAATTTTGGTTTACAATGTATTTTGATTGGATAGTTAATACTTCTGTAAAATTATTATTGGTTGCTTGATTTTTAATTCCATTTACCTCACCAGAACTATGTAAGAGTCATATGACATGGATTAATCTAGAAATGACGCAGGGCAGAGAGAAGTTACTATTTTTAGAATTGAGAAGGGAAATTTACGTTGCTAATTTAATCTTTTACATATTCTTTATTTGTCTTGCACATATATATCGTTAAATTATTAGATATATATGTGTGTATATGTAATAATTTAGGTACGCGAGAGAAGACGCAAATAACTTTTAAGTCATAACGTTTTAATCATGGTTGTAGATGGTGCTCGCATATAGAATGCGTAATTGCATGGTAAAATGAGGAAACTTGATGGTAAATGTTGCCGTAAATTCAACATAGTTTATTTCTTGACAAAATAATTCTTGGGACGCATATTCTGATTAACACATCTATATAGAATCAATCTGCATTCAGTCTTCATAACATTTCTGGAAGTAATTTACTACATCTTAAAGAGCGTAGTGAGTAGACACGTATTAGTAGTAAACAAACAAGCGGGAAAGTGGGAAGAAAGCTGGGAAAGTGTTCAAAAGTTTTGGCAGCCAAAAAAAAATTGATTTCAATTGAAATCTTATTCGCTGATTGGTTAAAATTTATCCACATTTAACGTTAAAACTTATCTGTAACGCTGCCTTATGCAAGATTGAATAAAATAGATCAGTGCTCCGCAACTGGTGTGCCATGAGTAGGATGTAGATGTGCCGCAATCAAATGCATGTATTTGACATTTTGCAATTTTTTATCATGTATTTAATACACAATGACAATTTTTTCCCTTAATAATGTCTATTTTAAATGTTTTTATATATTTCACTGTTGTGTGGTTGTGTGTGTGATTGTAAGTGTGTCAACATTTGAATTTTTTCGGCACTTCCTTGATAACTCGGAACTCAAAAATATATAACTTTTTTTAAACATAAATTTAAACGAAATATATTGGTTTCAGACCATTTTAATTAAAAATAATAGCTCTAAAACTGTTTTTTTTTAAATTTGAAATAAACCAATCAAATTGAAGAATTTTTGTTTTTTAATTTTTTAAAAAAAATTTCGATTATTATGATAATTATCATGATTGCATATAAATAAATATGTTATGGTTTTATAATTGTATATTTTTCAAATTAAAAACAAAAATTTATTGTAAATTTTGTGTATAAA
Source organism: Stegodyphus mimosarum (assembly GCA_000611955.2). Taxonomy (NCBI): domain Eukaryota; kingdom Metazoa; phylum Arthropoda; class Arachnida; order Araneae; family Eresidae; genus Stegodyphus; species Stegodyphus mimosarum. Next base: position 138,955 of record KK116499.1, read on the forward strand.
TCAATACATATATACATTAGCTTTTGGTGTGCCACGAAATTCCCGAAAGATTTTTTGTGCGTCGCAGGTGAGAAAAGGTTGCGGAGCACTGGGATAGATTAATTTGAAATTGCAGTTTAGATTGATAATATTTAAAGCACTTACTAATTTTAGGACAGAAGGGGGATATCTCCAGATTTAAATGAAGAAGTTAAGAGGATATATATGTATATATATATATATTATAGATATAGTGGATAGGCGTAGATATAATGATGACATTGCAGACAGCCTTGAACGAAAACAAGGTTTAATTTATTAATGGACAACTGATTCTGGACACACATAGTCCTCATTTTACACATCATAATGGGCGCGATACGCATCCTACAATTTTGTATAGCTTACGTTTTCAGACACTGGAAGACAGACAGCGATTAGTCGCAATGTGCTGGCATAGCAAGCACGGGCGAGAAAGTGGATATTCTTTCAG
>KK116499.1:139444-174087 GCA_000611955.2 Stegodyphus mimosarum
TGCTTTGTTGAAAGTTTGATCTGTGATTAGATAAAACATATCCACAACGTACGCGTTACATAAGATAGCATAATAGAATTACATAAGATAGCATAATAGAATTACATAAGATAGCATAATAGAATTACATAAGTTAGCATAATACTTTAAATTTGTATATTATAAACAGTAGTAGCTTCAGGGTAGGAAGGGGAAGTATCCAAACTAAAATGACGAAAAAAGGGGACTATTAACAAATTAAAGTTAGCAGTTTGCTTTCATATTTTATATCTCGCACATTCATATATATATATATATATGTGTGTGTAATAGTAAAAACAAATTTTGAAGCAACTGACGAGCAGGAAATTTTGATGTCGTAGAACGCTGAGATGCCGATCCACACTGAATAAGAAATTTGGCAGTCGAGACAGATTAAATCTTCATTTTATTTTCAGTAAACATATTGCGGCCACAAATTTATTATTATTTGTGCCTATTTCAAGAGGTTTGCATTTTTGATAACTTTGCAGAAAGAAGAAAGCAACAGACAGCAATCCACCTAGGCCGAAGAGTAGCGAGCAAGTGCCTTACGTCCAGGTTGAAATCTTAATTCAGACTGAGTTAGTTTTGGTTTGCAATGCATTTTGATTAGATAGTTAATACTTGTGTAAAATTATTACTGGCTGCTTTTTTAAATTCCATTTACCTCACCAGAATTATGTAAAAGTCATATGGCATGGATTAATCTAGAAAAAACGCGGTGCAGAGAGAGAGGCTTACTATTTTAAGAATTGAGAAGGGAAATTTACGTTGCTAATTTAATCTTTAATATATTATTTATTTTTCTTACATAGAGTACAAAGTCCAAGATCCGGACGTCCAATATCCGGAATAATCTAAAATTCGAACTTCAAAACCACAAACTTTTTTTTTGTATTCTTTGCGTATTTGATTTTTTTCTTCCATAATAAAATATGTAGACAGTCCCGATTCTTAATTTCACTCGGACACTAAACAAAATACCCAGACCAGGCGAATCATTATTTATTATATTTTGCTTTCATCACAGCGTGTTAATCAATAGATGACAGCTTCAGTAATGACTCATGCAGTGATGTCTAAATATTTTTTTTATATTAGTAGTTGCATAACAAGAGTATGGCAACCTTTTATGCTAACATTACGCTTTGGCGATAATTACAGATTCAAGTTAAATGCCGAGGAAAAATTTAACAAAAATTTCTTTTCATATGCTAAAAGTAGATTTTGTTAACGAAGCTCAAAGCAAAAAAATTACATTTAATGCTATTTAAAGTAACAATAACTGATATGTTATTCACATAGACCCAGAACCGGCATCTTACGTCGTTTCAACCGAAAGGCATTTAAGTAACACAAGATTTTTTGAATTTAGAAAAGCACTGAGCAACAAAATTAAAGGAGGAAATATTTTTGGAATTTGAGAAAGAACTGGGATCCAAAATTTAGGGGCAGCAAAAATTTAGAATTTAGGGAGGCGCTTGGTAGCAGAATTTAGAGCCCACAAAGACTGCATCAAACAGTAAGAAATCTAGCGCTGGCCCTTGATAAGTCTTAAGTATATATGGGAATTTATTTATTTAGAACTCAGGTAAGTCTTAATTACACTTAAGCAGGTGCAAGAAATAGAGGCAGGTATAATAAATAACTAAACTAATACAATTCAAGGTTAATTCAGTACGCGATAGAATCAAGACAAAATTTAACCAGACGACTTGTCTTTCGTTGCCAATCTTATAATACATACCCAGTATAGTGGACGCTATTACGATAGGGTAAAATTATCTTTACTAATTCTAAGGAATTTCAGCTAATGTAGCAGAGTGCGCTGCTCCTTAATCTACTAATTTGATCCAGCTTGTTATTTTTTTGCACACTCTTATTATTATTACAGCAGTTTTATAAAAATTAAAGTTTGAACTTTCGACTATGTGGAAAAGAGTTTCTAATTTTGGAGCTACCAAAGGATCTACAAAGCAAAAACGTGTTTCGATGTCCATTAAACAAAAAAGGAATCGCTGCAAAAAATCGATAAAGGCATATCCGTATCAAAACTATGTGAGGAGTATGCCATTGGAAAGTCAACTGCATATGACATAAGAAAAAAAAGGAACTTTTTTTGATTTTTTATGGATTCCGACATTCCACTCGCAATGAATACCAGAAAATTGTTTGTTATGCTAAAAGTGACGATCATGACAAAGTGATGATTGAATGGGTCAGAAAGCGTCGTAACGAGGGCGTGCCATTGACGGGTGCAATGCTAATGGCTCAAGCCAAAATATTTCATGAAGAAATGAACTTAAGAACTGAGTGCACATATTCGACAGGTTAGTTAACGAAATTTAAAAATCGCCATGTTATAAGGCAATTAAAAAATTCAAGGGAAAACGCTTCAGCTGATACTGAACTATTTGCAGATGAATTAATTACTAGTGAAAAATTATCTCCAGAACAAATTTTCGACGCTAATGAAACTGGTCTTTTCTGGCAATATATAGGGTGAAATCCGTTGGCAGTCTCTACAGAAAAGGTTCCAACTGGTGTCAAAGGTTAAAAGCGAGGCTAACAATTTTAGCGTCCACAAATGCTGCAAAAACGCACAAGTGCTAACGTTTCGTAATCAGAAAACATACAGAACCTCGAGCATTTAAAGGAGTAACGACTTTCCCCGTTTTATATAGTGCAAATAAAAAAGCGTGGATGACACAAGCATTAATGAATGAATGGTTTGAAAATCATTTTATACTCGAGGCTCGGCTAAATTTGAATTCGGCTGGTTTACCTTATGACTCAAAAATAGTCCTGATTGTACACAACTGTTCGGCTCATACTTCACTTAAAGGTTTAGTCAAAGATAATGTATCTGCATTATTCTTTCCTCCAAATTGTTCATCCGTTATTCAGCCTATAGATGCCGAAATAGTGTGCACGATGAAATGCAAATATAAAATCCTTGTTACATTTCTTGAGCAATGGCAAGACTATCCAAGAGGTTTTCGAATATTTAAGCATAAAATCTGCTGGGTGGAGCACCGCAAGATCGTGGGAGGATGTGTATCCAGATACTTTAAAAAATGGCATAATTTATGGCCAGCTACCATATTTCGTGGTGAGGATGAGGAAGATGATAGTCGGGAATTTGAAGGTTTTCGGATATCGTAAACCAAAGGTGAAATTTCCCAGTTAATGGACTTTGTAAAGAAATGTGGAGAAGCGGTGATAATGAAGATAACAATAACAGAAGTTTTTCATTGCGATTACAATGCCCCAATCGCTAATCAATTAAAGGACGACGAAATCTGTAGTTTTATGGTTTTAGATCCAGAAAATACCGCTACCGATAGTGAAGAAAGTGACAAAGTGGCTATTGAAAAAATTTCGATTGACAAGTTAGTCAGAATTCTCGACACAGCAGTTACAGGACGTGAGTAGCGGAACTTTGTAATTGAACAAGAAATTATGTCTGTCTGTAGAATTAAAAAGAGAGTATTAGCCCATAAAATGAAGCACATTGAAAGAAATGTTTAATAAAGTAAGCAAATATTAAGCTGTTTTTTATAAATTTTGACACCCTTTAGATCATAAATGTTCTTTATTTCATAAATTACAATTTCATATTTTTAATTGTACAGTTTCTGCATGCCATCTTTACTAGATTTAAATTGATGATCTAATATCCGGAAAAATCCCAAACACGGAATCGCCGAAGTCCCAATGAGTCCGGATCTCGGACTTTGTACTGTATATATTGTACTGTATCTAAATATATATTTTTTACTTACCCTTCCTAAGAATAGTAACTAAATCGTTCTAAACAGTGTTATTTAAAAATTTATCCTTCTCTTCTCACATGATTCTTACAAAGAGCTAACGACGCGGGCACTTGAAAACATAAAGCTTATGTCAGCAATAATTTAAAATTTTGCCCAAAATTTTGCAAACAAAAAATCATACGAAAGTGAAAAGCATAACTAAATCAATTTTGAAGAAACCTTTATTTGAAATACAAACATTCCTTCTGTTGCTTCTGTCACACACACGTCAAAATGCACGATTTAGATTGACGTAAATCCTGTACCTTTAAAATAAATTTAAAGACTATTATTATTGATACATTGTTTATTGGAATGTACGTGGAGAACGACAAATGCCGTTTACAGAGGTTCAAAAGACATTTGAAACAGAAAAAAAGGTTCATTTTCAGAGGTGCTTTATGTAGTATAAGCGTTTTAAGACATTTCAAATAAAAATATTTACTTCTTATATTTTTATTCTACAATAAAAGAATAAAAAATTTAAAATCTTATTAGTAATTTAGGTCATCCTATATATCATCAGCTCGGTCATGTACACTCAATGTAAAAAATTTAGGATATCAGGCATCAATCACCTTCTGTGAAAAGGATTTTTGTTTTTCTCCTTTCCCCCTCCCTAGTCCTTTTTCTGTGTGCTGCAATTACAGGATCTGATAATCTGATAACATAAATATCGTGTTCAGTATGTCGGTATTTGTATTCACTCTCAAGGCTTTCCTGGTGTGGAATAGGAATAGTGTTTTTATATTCCTTATGAGTAGCCTTTAGAATGCCCTTCTAGAAATTCTTTCCCATCCAGTTCTGCGAACATGTCTCCGCTTACCAGTCATTCATCAACTGTTTTGTAGTAACGATGTAAAAAGTCATACATGTGATCAAAAATGTTCACGCAGCTTGAGTCTATTAAACTGTGTAGGTCTATGTCAGGAACTGCCTTGTCCTGTAGTAAAATGTGCTCAATCGTTCATAATTGGTTTGGCTTGGTTTGGTGTATTTCATTATGGCAAAGCAAGCGAGGGCTGTCTGCCTAAGGGAAAGGATGTCTTCGAGAAGGATTTTCTAAGGAAAACTGGCTTTTATCCATGTTACACATGGGCAAAACCATGGAAACGCAGATACAGCCAGCCCGTTTATCTGGAATCGATCCTACGTCAAACTATCAGTTTTCAGCGGTTTTATCGCTCAGAAGCTGCTGCACCCAGTTGGTCGTGAATGCTATTTATCTCACACTAACTTCAAAACCATGTATATACACTGGTTATCATAAATTAAGGAAAACTCACAAAAATCACGATTACTGAAAAAGTTACATGTAGAATTTTAAGAAACTTACCCACAATATACAACACATAGCAAGGTATCAAATAACATAAAAAGAAATTACAGACAATTATGGTAGTATAGAAATTAGCACATGTATAAAATGAACAAATAGAAGGTGTCAGTTTGCTATAGGAAAAGTACCTTCGATATGGAATATGATCGCCGCTAGAAGCAATACAGCACATACAGCGATGTATGATGCTTTCAATTATGCGGTCTATCAGTTCCATAGGAAGCGAGAGCCATTGCCCTTTCAAAGCAGTTGCAAGTGCGGGAAGAGCATGAGGGGGCAGATTGAGAGCAGCTAGACGTCTCCCTACAGAATCCCAAACGTGCTCGATAGGATTCAAGTCAGAGGATCGAGCTGGCCACTACATGCGCATAATTGTTTCCTGTTGAAGATAATCATCTACGATGGGAGCCCTGTGTGGTCTTGCGTTGTCGTCCTGTAACAGGAAAGCATCACCTATTGCTCCGGCATATGGGCGCACATAAGCATCAAGGATGTCATCTCTATAAACCTGAGCATTCACGGTTCCCCTTGGAAAAACATGGAGGTCTGTGCGTCCACCCAAAGGGATGCCACCCCAAACACAGACACTGCCTCTTCCGTATGCATTTCTTTCACAGCTGTTTGACGGATGATAACAGGTTCCCGGTTCTCTCCATATCAAACAACGCCTACTATCGCTTTCTAGACTAAACCTGGACTCATCCGTAAAGAGAACAGCCCCCATTGATCAGGCGTCCAGTGGACATGTTGTCGTGCCCATTGCAAACGGTCCCTCCTATGGCGTGACGTAAGCGGCACGCAAATGGCTGGTCGCCTCACATACAGACCACCTTCGTAAAGCTTTCTACGCACATTTGACGTTGACACCAACCTTACGGTGACTGCAGCAAGGGAGGATCTAAGAAGAGACGGAGTAGCGGTTCTATTTCTGCGTGCACATAATGTCAAATATCGGTCATCGGCGCACGTCGTAGCAGTTGGCCGTCCTTGGCTGAACCTCCTAGATGCCGAATCTGTGGTTTGAAATTGCCTCCAAAGTCTATGAACCACAGAAGGACTCACATTTAGCCATCTGGCCACTTCTGTTTGACTTTGTCCTGCCTCTAGTCTCCCAATGGCTCTCCTTCGTAGTTCTGCGGGCAAATGATGCCTGGAGGTCATTGTTACGAATTGCCTATCTCAGATTTCTGATGTCACTGTCACAGTCAAATATGTGGGCTTGCTCTCAAACATGGACTATTATGCTCCTCGCAGATGACGTATTCCGAGCGCAGCTCCACTAATTTGCATATTGCAGTTTTACTCAGCTACTCTTACTTGGCAACGTATTCAAATTTTACACGGTTTGCTTATTTTTGAGGGAGTTATCGCTATTTTTGTGATTATTCTTTAATTTATGATAACTAGTCTAGTTGCTATTGCTAATCCTCATGAAGAACATAAAAGAACTTCGTGAATGCTTACAGTGGGATGGAGAACGTCTTTCAATGACAAATTCAAGACCTTGGGCTCCTACTTCTTGACAGTAAGACTTTACCCAGCTCTACTTGAATTTTTAACGAATATACCCGATGAAATACAATCCGTGGTTCTCATACCCATTTTTTCGCTACCTTCAGCTTTTAAAGAGGAATTTGAACTAGATATATTTTAAAATACCTTAATGTAGAAAAGGCACTATGCATTTGGAATCAATTATATTGGCATTTATTACTGTTATAATGTCTACCTGATTTAATTCGCTACATATTTTTATATACAGCATTACGTCTAACTGATCACTTTCATAAATATTTACACAATAATTACAACTAATATTTTATTAATTTCAATAACGTTGCAAATATTGATGAAAACTATCAATTAGTTACGTTGCAAATATGAAAATATCAGGAATTAGATGCATTATACATTAAATCAATTAAACATGGTATTAAAAATTAAAATAAGGATATAAACTGCTTTTGTTCATACATGCATTGCATATTGCTTTTAAATTGCTCATTTAGTCAAGCAATGTACTTTTTTAATTTGAAAGGTTAACGGTTCGTAGCATAGTGACGGGAAGGGGGAAAGCGAAAGACAAAGCTATAAACTATAGTGACTTCTAAAGTCAAAATGTGTATTGGTTTGGCAAATTTCTGGAATCATTGTTCTGATATCATACTTTATATAAGAATTCGTATTAAATTCAACTCAGATATAAAATTCAGTTTTATTTGATGGTTTTAAATTAATTTGCCTTGATTTCATTAACAGATTAACACAGTTTTTGGGAAGCATTTCACTTCGCAACATCCATCTTTATGAATTGGATGACAATTAAGGTAAAGAATATAGTTTATAAATAATTCAATTCTGAGTTTCTTACACCTTACCCGAGAACTGCATGGCATGATTTTTTTAAGCTGCCTATTTGGTTTTTCAAGTAAATAGTTTGATAAAAATGTATGCAATCTATATAATCTACCATTCCATAACATTCCTGGAATTTTGATATCATTTATGAAAATTGAAGAATTTATTTCAATCATAATGAGCAAGCGCTTTTATTTGGTTTGCCTACAGTTCATTTTCTATTTTGGTAACAGTTATCGAGACATGATAGAAAGTCGAGAAATATGAGGTTACTGGACATACAGTCTGAAATAGATAGAACCATTGAATATGCTGCCAGAAGAACAGTGGGTCCAAGACCCGATAAAGACAAAATAAATCCTTACTTTACTTTAACCAATACCCAGCACTTGGCAGTTCTGCTATTCAACGAAATGGAATACTATCCATAAAATTCTTTCACAAACCCAAATGCTCACTTTGCTGGTTACCATGACCAAACAAACATAAATTAAGATTAAGGGGAACTATAGGGGGATTTGGGGGCCTTCTAAAACATAAGACCCCAGGCTTGCGCAGTCAGTGGCTCTCAGTGAACTACTTAAGATTTTGATTTACCGGATTTTTCCTAAATCCTTACATCAACAAGCAGCCACTTTTGCTTATTTCACATCTATTTGCTATTTTTAATGAAAGAATATCGGAAGGAGCGAATGGGCACGTGAACGAAGAGACCGCTTAGCAGATCAATATTATCCAAGAAGAAATTTGAAGGCTAAAATGTCAAACATTAGCTAATATTACGAAAAATGCAAGAGGCCTGGAAGTAAATTTCTTCCTCTTTACCTCATGCCTTCGTGGTGTAGATGGAAAGCAAGCCTGGCTAGGGCATCACAGATTCTTCAAGCTTCTTAGCACCAAAAGAAGTTATAATGGTTATACAGATTGACTTTGCTACGCTACGAATGGAGTTCATTAGTAATAAAATACGTTTAAAAATATATTACTTTCTACGCCTGAACAAATCTCCGTCTTCATTATACGCAATATCGCTGAAAATATCCATTAATAAAAGTGCATTGACTCCGATACTAATTTTGACCCACCTTGTAGTTTTGGAAGCTCCCCGAGCAATAAAATAGAGGATTTTTTTATTTATTTTTATGCCTTGGTAACCATTTGCACGGCATTTATGATTAATCCTCAAAACTTACATATTTTGCGCCTGTTTCCTGTTTAACAAGCTGAACATGAAATTTGGACTACCAAAGAACTTTTCTTTGAATACACTATTAATTAGGCTTTTATTACTTTCGCTGAAATTGTATTTGAAAATATCCCCAAATAGTCACAATTGAATGTATTACTGTCGTTAAATTAAAATTAGCAGTTTTTTTGCGTTAGAAAGCTGAAAGAGTGACGTCAAGGAAAGGAATGATTCAATTTTTCTTTATCTTATGTGAGTTCTGGAAAAGTAAACAAAATAAAAATTAAATTAAACTAAGAGAAAGCAGTGTAACAAAAATATCTGAAACATCTGGAACACAAGTAACTAAAGACGACTTTTTTTTGCTGTTAGTTCCTCTAATATATTTCAAATTAAGATACCTTTCAAATAATCAACGGTTACAAGTGAACAAAAAGAAAGAAAACGGTACAGAATTGCACAAAGGAAAAAAGGGGGAGCAATCTTTTTTTCTCATCAGTTCTAAAGAATTCGAATTAAAAAAAACACTTAAATCTTTTCACTCGGAATTGTCAAAATAAAAAGGAAATTGGCAGTTTAGTACAATTAGCACGGATAAGTAACTCATGGGATATTTAAGGCGAAACCGAACAAATAACAGGAAATGAGTTTGGAGCTGGAAATAGTTGATAAAAAGTGAGCACTTCCCTCATTTGGTACGTGCTCTAATAACGTAATGTGATGACAGTGTACACCAAACCTAGTGCCTTACCGTGGGAACTTGACCTCTTAGCGCAGACGCTGTTTTACTCAGTTTTTATCGCGACCGGGTTGCTGCATTCATTCTCGCCAATTCTACGCCTTTCTCTGTGAAAAACGACAACTTTACATTATTAGCCAAGAAATTCTCTAGATGCTTCAAGAATTATTTCATACATTGTTGGCGAATGTTGCATTGAGAACTGGCGATAACTTGCTTCGCCTAACAGCCGGTCAACAAAGTCTACTGAGGCATATCGATCAAACATTTGTAATATATCAAATTTAACCCTTCAGCGAGGTTTCCAAGATTAAATTAAAAAAACCTGCACACACAAGAATCCTTGAGTTCCTTTTCCTTATTAGCCTAAGAATCCTTGATTTCCTTTTCCTTATTAGCCTATGCATCTATTTTGCATTTACCTATAACTTCTTTCCCTCTCTTTCTGTCTTTGTAGATTCATGCATATTTCTCTTTCTATTTTTATTTTTTCTCTCCCGCCCCCCCGACGCAGCGTAAACGTTAGTTCTCCTCGATATTCCCGGTCTCACCCCCCTTTGTTTCATATATCGTTCAGTTCGTCACTATAAGTCTCCCTGTGTTCCCTCCAATGTCTGTTTTCATGACTCATACTCTTGAACTATTTCGTTGCGCCAGTTTACTAACCACATGTAAAATATACACTCCGCGGTTGAGTTAATTTATTAGAAGAAAAACTGAAAGGTTTCAGATTTTAAATTACGTCCAAAGGGGCGTTTTTTTAAACATTTTGTGTGTTACCTTTATTTATTAAATATCATGTTCTTCGCACTTAAAGCATAAAATTTCAGTTCAACAGCAATATCGCAAAATAATTTTAAAATGAGCATATCTTAAGAATTTCCGATACACAGTTCCGCGCGCTGGAGATAAAAAAGTTTTTTTTCTCCCGTAGAGCGTTGTCATTGCTCGCTTTAAAATCAATGAGTTTGTTCATAAAAAATTCTTTAAAGTTTTACAAAATATGAAATAGATAATAAAACAGATTTCAAATTCCAAATTTGGACTTCCAGACGCGCATATTCGGGTGGAAACGTACGTTATTCAAAATTCGATGGCTCTAGGTACCGTTGTTTTATCACAGATTCTTCATTATTTAATTTCTTTAAATATAATACAGGGCGATAACATTTTATGGCAACAATTTGAAAAGTGATACAGACGTTTATAGTGAAACAACGCAGAATCGCAAAACGAAAACACTAGTCCTTCAGGGACAAAGCCCCTTTGAACTAAATATTCCTGAATACCATTGTATATCAAAGGCTACTCAAGTTATGATTTTGTAGAATGGGAATTCAAGAACTTTTTAATTTCGCACGAATCATACCATGTTTATATATGCATTGAAATGGATACAGAATTTTACTGAAACTGACAAAATTTAGATCACTATTACTTTCTTTACGTTGCCGCACTATGTATGCCATTCTTCGTGCTATACTGGGCGCAAAAGATAATTAACGGTGTTTCTATCTTCTTTACATTAAATGTTATCATAATTGAGGAATTAAATTAAACTCACACTTTAATCGCCGCCCTTCTGCTATATGGAAATGAAAGCAAAAGGTATACTTAATTTTAGTATAATAACGCATTGAAATACTATTTTATTCTCCTAAAACATTTGCTTCCCTAAGCTATTATATCTATATATTATATATGCATTCTTAACCTATGTTATTTATATGCGCGTATCAGAGCCGGGACAAGGGTGAATAATTAGACTGATTTGGTTTATTTAATTATGACAAAGCATGCGAGGTCCAGGGATGGATACCTTCCGGGAGGACTTTCTAAGAGAAACCGGCTTGTATACACTTTACACATGGGGGAAAACCACGAATACAGCTAGTTTATTTTCCTGGAATCGAACTTAGGTCGGATCTACCCAGTGTTCACCAACTTTACGTCTCGGCCGCTTGTGGGCCCGTGAATAATTAGAAGGGACAAGTGTATAACATCAGAGCCGGGATAATTTGCCATTGGAGGAATGTACAAATTTGCGCTTTTGTCCTGTTGTACCCGTATTTAATTTATCTCAGAATTATGCGGTTAGTTTCATTTGCGTTATTCCTGGAGTAGCTAAAATCGTTGCTGGACAGATTTAATGAATCGACACCTTAAATTTTCTCTAAATGTAAATAAAAGAAGTTTGATTAAATATAAATCTGATTATATATAAATGTCAATATAAATCCGATTAAATATAAATCTGATATAAACGATTTTTTTAAACATAATCTGATTCAATTTAAAAATATTGGAATGTAAAGAAAGAAGGTAAAACAAGATTTTTCTAATTTTTTTCTATAGCTTGTTATAAAACAACAACAACATAAATTATTTATTGCTAAAGTAATAAGAAAGCTTAAAGTTTTGAATTATTTTTGTGGAAAATAAAGGCAAACAATTCCGACTTATTCTGAAGTAAATGGTAAATTTATTCTGAGGTGAAAGTGCAGAAAGATCGATATTTGTCAATACTAGTAACACCGAAAAAAATATTCCTAATATCTATAATAACGAGAAATGTTAAATAAGCATTGTCTTAAAATAAAAATAAACATTGTCTTACTAAAGGAACTATAACAAAGTATGAAATAAAAAGCACATTTATTCACATTTTTTTAAAATTAGAAACTAAGTTGTAAAGTATTGGTAAAACTTGGTAATAAATAAATATTTATTCGTCTATCTGTGACTAAGTGCTAGGACTACCGACTACTGGCAGTTGGACCCTGAGATACATACGCGGCGAATGGGTGAGTAGCATGAATGCGTTTTTGTTTTTGCTCATTCTTAACGTGATTACAAGTCAGGTTTCGCAGAAAATCCTCCACGAAGGCCACGGCCTTCGAGAAGGATTTTTTTTTTGTCTTAATGAAATTAACTCAATCGAAAACTTGCTTAAGTGCTAACTATTTAATTTCAAAGTAAGGCAGAAAAATCAGTACATAGTATTTTATATAATTTTCAGTCCGTTATATTGACTTAATACGCATCAAATTACTTAATATCTTATTAAAATGATCACTTAATGTGCATTAATGTATCAATTTATATAAGGCATCAAACGAAAAGTCATTGCAATGGGCTGAACATAATAGCAACTTGCAGGAAATCAGTTTAAAATTTTATGTATCTTAGTTGCATTAAATTTAATATTGTAAAAAACAAGAACAATAGAATACATTGCAATCTCGAATTGTAACTGTACATAAAGCTGCATTTTTAACCCACCGATTAACTTGAGTTCGAATCCAGATATACTATGCTGTGTCTACATGGTTTTTCGCACGTCTCATAAATGCAAACTAATTCCCTTTAGAAAGTCCTCCACGAAAGCATTCTTTCCTTTGGTACATAGTCCTTATATGCTTTGAATACCCTCGTATGAATTAAACAATCAAACAGACATAACTCACTTTCTATTATCACTTTCTATTTAATTTTAAAAGTCACGTTATATTTTGACATTAAGCAGCTACAGTTTTAGATCTTTTAATGATAGATCCGTGTAGAGATAAATCCATAAATAGATAAAGCGATAATAAAGAATTTAAAATTGTTCATTTTGACGAATATAAAAGTGTACAAATATTCGACTTATGCACGGGCACGAAATTACCTCTTTTGTCTCAAGTGGAAAAATATTTAGGCACGACTCTGGTATGTTTACATGTTATGTCCTAAAATACATCACTCCTACTAAATCGGCTTCTTAATTCATATACAATGTTGCTGTTCTGCAAATGTTATGGTATCAAGCATATAAAATCAAAAAAACATTTGGTAGGTGGGTAAATTGAAGAACATAAATGTTAGTAATAATTCTGAATTTAGATTCTAGCATTTTAGAGCGTCAGTGGTAGTTCTTACCCATATAATTTAATTTTACGTTCAGAATTCTTTTAAATCTGTTTCTTTAAGATATTATTTCTATCCATGTACATCAATTCAAGTTTCGGATTATACAAAAATAACACGGGTGGCTGAATGCATTGAACTACAGAAAATTGTTGGTTCATCTCGTGTTTGATTCCAGACGAACTGCTAGCTGCATAAACATTCCATTTTCAGTTCGTTTCAAAAAATAATATAAATATGACCTAGTTTTCCTGAGAGAATTCTCCATGAAGGCATCTTTCGTAATACAGATAACCTTCCCATGTTATACTAATTAATTAACCAACCAGCCGACCGGTCATTTAAGGCAAGACACTCGACAGCTAAACACCTTGGACAGCAGAATTTTCCGATCCTTGTATATCTCTTTCTGTACTTCCAACGTGTTGACTCAGATCAATAAGTTTCAAATACACTCACGTTTGTGAAAATTGCAACACCATGAAGGACTTACGCGAGTGAGCTGAAATTTTCAGGAAATGCAAAGTAGCGCATGATATGCAAATGATTAGAATTGCAAATCCGTAGCGCATGCGTATGCTGAGCAGCGCCCTCTGAACGGCTGATGGATCCGAATAAATAGACGGCTGTAGCGAGGCATGTATGGTTATCGGTGGTTATCTGCTAGTGGTAAACGTTAACTCAATCTGTACTTATGCCTCGTCGACGAAAGAGAGCGAGATTTGAACAACTTACAGAGTTTGAACGAGGGAGAATCATCGGCCTTCGTGAAGCTGGATTGTCGTATCGTGCAGTAGCCTCTCGTGTGCAGCGTAACAGCAGCACAGTGATGCGCGTTTGGAAGCAGTGGACGGACGAGTGTCGGACAACTCGGAAATCCGGGAGTGGACCCCGAAATGTGACGTCAGCTCGCGATGATAGACACCTGGTCCGCATGGCGCGGACGGACCGTACAGCTTCCTCTAGACAATTGGCAGCACTGTGGTCAATAGCTACAGGTGTTTCATTGTGTGCTTCATCAATTCGTAGACGTCTGCTGCAGTGTGGACTGCGCGCACGGACTCCTTTATACAGGATCCCCCTAACGCACGACCATCGCCGCCTGCGGCTACAATGGGCCAATCAGCATAGAGACTGGCGTGCTGATTGGCAGCATGTCGTGTTTTCTGACGAATCCCGCTTTAATTTGTGGTACCATGATGGCCGCATTCGTGTCAGACGCTATGCCGGTGAACGCCACCTTCCGGAGTGCATTATCGAACGCCACAGTGGACGAACACCCGGAGTTATGGTCTGGGGCGCCATAGCATATCATAGACGATCTCAATTGCTACGAATTGTGGGCAATCTGAACAGCAACCGGTATATCCGTGAAGTTCTACAGCCCGAAGCTGTTCCCTTCCTTCAAAGCTTGCCAGGCGCTGTATTTCAACAGGACAATGCCCGCCCTCATACTGCTCGGATTGTTAAATCCTTCTTTGCAGCGCAGCAGGTACAGCTTCTTCCTTGGCCTGCGTGTTCCCCGGATATGTCGCCAATTGAACATGTGTGGGATGTCATTGGTCGGCGTCTTGCTCGTGATCCTCGTCCTGTTGCGTCTGCAGACGAACTTTGGGTACGCGTACAAACGATATGGAATGCTCTTCCTCAGTCAGACATTCAAACTTTGTTTGACTCCATGCCACGTCGTGTAGCAACACTTATTGCGGCGCGTGGTGGCCACACAAAATACTGATTCTGATCTCTTGTTCTTGTTTGTTTGCTTTGAACATTTAATCATTTATTTGTACCACTACCACTCAACTGTGTATTAAATTGCATTCAATTATGACGATTCCTTCTTGGTGTTGCAATTTTCACAAACGTGAGTGTACTTGCACTTTGCAAAACACAGTTAATAATTGCAAATACTGAATTCTTATGTAGAGAAATATGTTAATACTGTCGTCTAGCAAATATTTAAATTTTTTGCTTATTCACATGAGATTTTCTTCGCAGAAATAAGTATTGCTTAAAAGGAGAGTTTGGGATTTTCTGTTTTTAGTATACATATGTGATTATGCATGCATTTTCAAATACAAATATTAGCTTTGGCATAATTAAGTAATTACGCAAATTAAAGTTTGAAACAAAGTCAAATTTTGCATTTTCTGCACTGCAGTCAGTTCTGTACTTTATGCGGAGTTCGAACCCGATTCCAACAGCTCAAGTAAATCGGACACATCATTTTGAGACAAAACAAATAAATAAATGAAAAGGAATGAAATATTTTAAAATGTTTTGCTGGATTACTATTAGTTTTTTAAGCATGCTGTACCATTTTCAATACCGATTCAGTTAGATCTTTTATTGTTTCTAATCTAATATTTCTTCATTCATCTTGAATGCAGCTAGCAGTTCGTCTGGAATCAAACAAGTCATTAACTTAAGTCACATTTTGTACCGTGATTTTATATTCCATTCCTTGTTAAATATGTAAAATAAAGTTTAAATATAGCAGCACACTGAGAAAATGGTTTGAGTATTTCAGAACAATTATACAGAAGCCAGACTCACACATTCACAGAGTCACGCAATGCAATATGCTTACAATATCTTTCCAAAGTCCTTCTGCTACTGTTTTAGAAAACTTACAGAAGAGATTTTTGTAAAACTTACTAGCATTTAATTTCAGTTGGATGACAAATATCATTCATACAACCAGCTATATAAAATCAATTATCGAATGCAGTTGTAATGTTTTTCTGTTTCATTTAATTTAAAGCAGCTGCAATTAATTAATAATTTTACAAGTTGTATTTATTTCTTATCCGTATTTTTTCAACTATCATCATGAACAAGTTTACTTTAATAATTTTTTCAGTTATTTTTAAATTGCATTCAAGTACAATAATTTTCAATAAATTAGCCATTTTAATCTTTTAAGATATCTGTAATCTACCCATCCATTCGATGAATGCTCCCTTTAATCGATATATCAAATGAGTAGTTCCATTAACTGATCTAATTCTGCCTATTACTTTTATTTTACATATCTAGCGAGTAATTTATGACAACGAAAGGGAGGAAAGGGGAAACAAAAATACAACTATGGAAAGCTACTAGAGCGATTTAAAAAGTTAATTAAAACATTTTATAAATCTCCTCGAAGAAGATGAATATTTCATTTTTATAGCGATCTTGATTCAGTCTGCGAAGAAGAATTTAATGAACACTGCAGAAATGAATATTGACCTCACAGTTCAAACTCATGATCATTTATTAATTATATTTCAAATTTTACGTAATAGAATAAAGAAAGTTTTTAATTTTTTAATACAAGAAATAATAATCAGTTTCTTAATTTAGTAACTAAATACCTGTAGACGAGATAAAAATTAATTATTTTAGTTTACAACAATTTTGATTAATAAAATGTGAACTTATTAAGGCGACCATCTTTAATAAGAGCCAGTACTTATTGAACGCGGTGTCTCTGAACATGTAGTATATCTGTGAACTCTCTGAACATGTAGTACTCTCTGAACATTTCTGTAGGAAACCAAAAATCTCCCAGAACCACAGGAGGTCATCTTAAAAAAGGTTTAATGTTACCTGGGTGACATTTGTCATCCCATGCCCACATTTATAAATGGATTTCGGCTCTACTACTTCTGTGTTAATAATGCAAAAAATTAGAAATAAGTGTAACATGAAGTGAAAATTTGAACTCGGTAATGGAATCTCACGTTACAGCTAAAATATATCAACACTTTTAAATAACCAATTTCTTCTTTTAGAGATAAATTTTCAAATCTAATTTTCAGAACTCTTCATGTTTGAACGCCCTTGCATTTCTTCGAGTAATTAAATTGGTTTCCGGTGGTTTTCTTTCTAAAAAAGAGAACTCGTTTAAGTGTTAAAAAATTTTATAGTCATTTGACTATATTTATCCCCATTGCCTTTTTTATTTTGCTTGAAAAAGTATCCAAATCATTTTCTCATAGAGTAGATGATATTTTTAGTTGCTTAGCAATCTTTGGGTTTTAATTTTCTTTTTTTTTGTTTCCGATGCCGGTATAATTTGTTTCATACAGTAGAACCAAGTGTTCGATTAAATTGACTAATATATATCAGATTAAATATGTATCTAAATACAAAACTGTACAAAAGGTGAAAACCATTTTCTAAGAGAACTCCTTTCCTCTGTTCTTCACTGCATTAATTTAGTTGCTAGTAAATGGACACTGAATTTTCGCCTTCTGTATACTAGAGAAATCTACTGACATTACAAATGCCATCCTAGTAAATTCTAAGCCTGAACGGATATCATTTAAGCATTTCTCAAGCATTTAAACAAGTTGCGATTCCCTTCCAAAATTACTGACTAAACGTTCAATTGCAATAAGAAGGACAGGATGTCAAAGAAGACAAGAAGCTGCATTCATAATTTGACATAAGAAGCTGCATTCATAATTTGACATAAGAAGCTTTTTTGCTGTTATAAAAGCCATTCTAGTTTTTTACCTGTTGTATGAACATAAAAAGCTCGATGGCACTCTAGATTTATTTCATAGTTTTGGGTATAGGAATTAGCTATCAGTGGATTTATATTAAACGGACACGAGGCTTAAACATAATATAATACTCCCTGTAGCTGACTGACGATTTTTATGGAACTTTATCTATTAAACTCTATGTCACTGTCTATTAATTTTTTTCCCGATTCATAGTGATATTTATCAATTTCCTAAACTAGTCTAAAATTTTACAGTCTTCAGTTGAAGATGGTGATCTTCCATTCATCTAAAATAGCTTGATTATTTCATCAGCAGAGTTGGCACTAGAGCTGGCTGCAGTCAACGTGACCAACCACACCGAGCTGCTAAATTTAGAAGTGGCAAAATGTTTTGGAATTTACTCGTCGGGCAACAGAATTTAAGAGCCACAGCGATGGTCCCGCGAAGCAGCAAAAATCTTCATTACGCTGTTACATTTCAGAAGATGTCTTTTGTTCAATAAAGTATCATAAATTTTCTTCAGTGCAAGAAACTGGTTATGATACCTCAAATGCTATATGAGAATTTTCCGTCTTCGGAGGTTTCAACACAAAATTTACGCCAGCTATTTTAATACTGCTTTTTATTCTTTGCTGTAGTCCTTAAGGACGAAATAAGAATAAAGGGGAATTAAATCTTTGAATTAATATTAAAATTAATTCTTAAAGGGGCTGAAAGTATACAGAATGGTCATAAAATACCTTTACGAACTAACAATTGTTCGAACTTCGAAACAGCGGAAAGCAAATAATCCGTTGCAAAATTTGCAAGATAAGGTGAGTAACATGATACTAATTTCACCTTAAACAAGCCGATAAGTCCTTTTTCATTCGGGAGGGAATGAAAAGACATAAACGTATAGTACTGATAAATAGCACACACAATTCCCTACGGACTTTGATGTATTTAAACGCTTGCGATGCGCAACTGAGGTCGAATATCCTTTCGATGTGGATAAAGATTTCATTCTGTTTCATGACAATACTTTTCATCAAGTTGATAAGGAAATTTCTCGCCTACAATCGAGATCCGTGACGTTTCTCATCTTGGGTCCAGTAGTGAAGTCCCTGACAGCATGACGATTCCAGTCGAAAGATGATGTAAAAAAAAAAAAAGAGACTTTTATCCTTTCCTTCTCTCCCCCCTTTTTTTTCATTCTACTGAAAGGTGATGTCCTCAAGAACGGCATTTTCACCCTGAGGTTCAATAGGACAACTGTTTTAATATTTATGGCAACTTTTTAAGAATGGCGGGAATATGTTTATCCTTTACAGACATTGGAAGAAAAGATTTAGATACCTTTTATACGTTTGCCATCACAAAGAACCTTTGGATTCCTTCTCCGTGAGCAAATTATTGTTTACTTTAAATTCCAATGCCGGTAAAGAGTCATGTTATTAAATAGAATTAACATCAACTAACGGTAAATAACTTTGAGTAACTAAACAAAAACAAGAGTCGTCCAGCCAAGAAAGTGGTTAGGGACTCTGAGTGCTGTACCAAAAGGCCTGGGTTCTAATCCCGGAGAAGGCACGGATGCAAATTATCTGTCTCTTCGTAGGATGCAACAGTGACCCACCTATTGGATGCCTCCATAATAAAATGACCGTCGCCTATTAGAGCCCTCCATCGAATCAAAAATAAAACAGAAACATGTCCCCCTCCCCAAAAAAATGCTGGAACTTAACTATATAATCATTATTTGGCTATAAATACTTGCTTCTTGCAAAAAATTTCTTTCGGGGGTAAAAATATTTCCACATGTAGCAAACCCAAAAATTATTTCTTAATGAATATCATAAAAACTGCATGCGATGGTTTTATAAATAATTTTACCACGTAAGATGTCAAAAGTTCAAGCGAACTCTTTGACGCCACCATACTAAACTCAAAACTCTTTAGAATTTGGTCGTAAAGTAGCTAGATTGGCGATTCTGGGTCACCGTATTACAAAACCGTGTGTAAAATTATAAAAAAGTTTATACAGAAAGAACGGTTCATATGGGAAGCTGTGACGACATTGAATCTCTTATAGAAACATCTTCTGATTACTAAGTCTTGCGAAAAATTCACATTAAGTTTATAGATTCCTTGATCATCAGAAGTTTATTTTGAGAAAAGCAAACTAAGTTTGCAAAGTGGTTTTGTGTAATTTTTATAAAAATCTCATTTTTTTATAAATTATGGAATTGGATGTTTAATATCCGATTATCTTAATGCAAATAAAGTAGTATTAAGATCCACAAATGGCTTGTCGTAGCATTTAGACCGTTTTAAAAATTCAATGAAGTGTCAATCCACGGAATATTTAACTATTTTGCTAAGAACAAAGTGTTTGAGATTTAATCTTCTTTTGATATGATACAGGTCCCAAAAGTCCAAGCCCTCATCTTAACTGTACATAGAAAATATCTGAAAATACTGAGCATTTTGAGAATATTTTTGTTACTAAGTTTCAAATAAGGTTCTCATTAAATTAATCAGTTTCTGAATCCGAAAAAAAGCTTATTTTTTAAGAACAACCTAAGTTAAGCGACAGAGAACTTTTCTTGAAATAAAGTTAGTAATCATTTCTATTAACGATTAATGTACATTTGGAGAAGAGTCTTAAAATAAGAAAACCTTGACTGATTGTTGAAATTCCTCTCACCACTAAGGAGCAGAAATTTTTTAACCATCTTATTTCTGCATGATAATCTAAGGAATCTTTCCTCTTCTTGTGACAAATGTGTTTTATTTTTTGCACAGTGGTATGACCCAGTTCAAGTTCGTATAAGAAAAGACTGTTCACCTTTTAGATGTTTAAACCACAGACGGAAAGGAAATGAATTTTAAACGAATTTAAAAACGATTCAGAGCATATAAATCATCAAAATATAGCCCTCATTGGACGCGCATACTAACTCGCATTGAAAAAGTTAATTGCTTGCTTTAAGCTACAGCCAAATATATTTTTATGCAAATGTTGCAAACATTTTATTCACCCCAATATTTTTCGTTTTACCAATCAAGTTACGAGACTATCCCGAACTAATAACCTATTTAACTGATTGATTTAAAATTAATTTGCAAAACTTTTATTTATTAGTTTTAATTTATTTAATTAGATTATTGAAAAGAATATTTTTAATTAAAATTTCGTAACAAAAAGTAAAATACAAAACAAATTGTATGTTTCTATTTTAAACGAAACTTCAACAAAACTCACAACAAAACATATTGTACAAACACACAACAAAATACATTGTATTGTTGATGTTATCTATAACATATGTGAAAAGTATTCTTTTCCTGTTCTTTCGACTAAAACGGATAAGCCGTCTATATAAGTCTGATTGCCCATATCGATGTTTTCATAAAAATAATTCATAATGTATAAATATCAAAATTCTTTTAAAAGTTGTGTTTTACGTAGTAAACACTGTTTTTGTTAAACATATAATAAATTATTCCTAACAGACACTTTTTTCGCCTTTAAATGGTAAATTAAATCGATGCAAATTTATTAAGATATGCTGTTCTGCATAATACATTCTTCAAATACTTTTGTTTCCTCTATAGATAAATAAAATGTTCAAAAAGAACTGGAAACCAATCAAAAGCAAGAAATTCTAAAACAGATTAAAGATTATAAATTGTTCCAAGACACATTCATTTCTATTTACAAATTTAATCTGTACTTTGTTTAGTACCTAAGACACACGCTTTCTCTTTTCACTTTTATAATCCCAATGCTGAGAAAATAAAGAGCTCTTCTCTGCTTATCTAGAATTAAATCGTAATGTTAAATGCTACAAAAAATTGCGACTGAAAGCTGTTTATACACTCTAAGAAGAAGCAGAAGTGATAAATCATTGTAACTGGAACGCTTAAGAATATGTGGCAGGGTTACCGTTTTCATCCATAGAATCTTTGCTCAATTGTGTAATAAGTGAAAGGGGGAGAGTTTTAAAGACTGTTTTCACTTTCAATTGTGACTCGGGTTGAGAATCGTTGTTAGCAGCAAGATGGAAAAGCACCTCTAATGAGATAAACGCTTTATAAATTGCGCAGAATATAAGCAGCGAGTTTTCATGGTTTATATGAGAAAACTTGAAACAGTGTTATAGATAGCGAAGATCCATACGCAAGGTAATCCATAATTATTTTGTATTGGTTTAAAGAAAGGTCTATTCAAATGTTTTGTGTTCTGAAGACCTGGAATTTTACATTATAACAATCAAGAGACTTATTTCCAACTAATTAGGTAATTAATCGAGCTCACACCGTTTAGTGTTACCTTAAAGCTTATCATTCGAGTTGTCGTCAATAGCTTAACCATCTGTGCAAACTCAAATAAAGAAGCAAATAAAACTTAACTTTATCTACTTCACCATTTGTAAGGGGAAATAAAAACAATTTAGAAACAAACTATATGTCTCCCTGACTGTGCAGAAAATAGATGGAACGCACAAGTTTGATTACAGTATAAGTTATTCCTATCAAACCGACAGCACTCTGAATCGGGCAGCCTAAAATCTAAATCAAAATTAATTTACCCCTAGGCCAACATCTGGTAAATCTAATTAACTAGAGTAGCGGCGTCTCTGAATAATGAGACAGCGTTTGCAGAGCCAAACGTTATCGATTATAACTCATAAGGTTACAAATTATTTGCCTCAATTTAAACTAAATCACTTGTCAATAAAATATGCATAATTCTTTGGACTGAGCGAGTACGGAATGAAACGAGGCATAAAGAAAAGATTGAAAAATAAATCGTAACTGCGAATTAAGTTTAAGAAAATGTCACAATATTTCTTCACAAACTAAAATTTCCGGCTACTTTAAAAGCTCTTAACATTTCGTAAATACTTAATGGATACTGTTTCTTTTCTTAGGTCTTAGAATATGGGATCGAAATGGGCTGATGTCTTGAGAAGGCGTCTTTCGATTTGACATTATCAGTGTCGGTACTTGTTCATAATTTATTGCCACAAGTTTCAAGAAAGATTACAGATTTAAACTTATGGCGCATTATTTCTACTCTATACTTTTAGCAAAACAACGAATTTACAAATGTATAACTTCTATCAAGTTATTCCACAAACTACTATAATGTCAGTAATCCGTTATAAAGAGCATTTCGAAGTAGTAGTAATGTCAAAGAGTAGATCAACAAGCAATCACCAAGCACCAGATATGCATTTGATTAAATGTAATCGGAGAATCAAAAGAATAAGTGAATAAAGACCACCACACGAAAAACTGTGCCCCAAACCTGTGAAAGATATAGGATAAGTTAGTTAAGTGGATGGATGTGTTAATTACTCCTGTCTACCCGTCTAGAATTGAAACCGTTGAAAATCTGTCTAAAGTTTCCAAAAATTAAACATTTAACCATTCTGACATAAAATACGCGTTTATGTTTTTGTGTCAAAATCGCTAAGCAAAGGGCAGCAAAACTGATATGTGAGCAATTGCATCGTTTAGCAAGTATATTAGTATTTTAGGCATACGAGACCATGTAAGAGAGAATACCGAAACATAATCATAATTTTTGTCGTATTGATCAGAAACTTAACGCAACTAAGTTTTTATCAATCTATTGGAGCTGGGATAAAATATTCTACTGTTAGTACTCATATTCAAGTAAAATTTTGTACGCGAATTGTATCGAGTGTTACTGTGTTGTGCATAAAGAAAAGGTGTGGTGCATAAGAATGTCTATCAATGAAAGTGAGTCATTTTGCACCAATGGTATCGCGCAGCAAAGGCATACAATGTATGCAGCTTCAGGATCTAAGTATTTTACTTCTATAGACTAAAAGATGATGATTCAGCTAACTCTATGAGACAAGAGAAGTAAGTGATAAGTACTCTTTTTAGTGTGCCATAGCTTTTACTACGATCAGTTTTATAGTAACTATCAATGATTCAAAAAAGAAACTATCAAAAGATTGATTTCTTTTTAATCTTTAAGAACTGCTAGTGCCGTTTTCAAGTTTATATGAAACCAAATACTTCAATGTTAGGATATCGTGCTGATACCACTCATGAATTAAAACTGTTTTACCATCCGTATGGAATTAATTTGGCAGCGTTTTAGTGGTTTAGATGAAGACACCTAGAACCATCTAAGATTAATCAAACATTTTCTGTTTGAAAGATCTGATGTCCATTTTAGAGCTTATTATAGCATCCAAGAGATGCTGTAAACGAGCTGAGTGATTATTAAGGTATTCTTTGTGTTTAAAATTGGTCTTGTAAAGTTTAACATCGTATTTACAGTAGAGAAGGTATTTGTTGTCTCTAAAGCGGAACAGCGTGGTTATCACTAAAATTTGACTGCAGACGGTCTTATGCCACTAGACGTTAATTTAGGTCTAGTCTTTTGGTAGGAATATTGAATTTAGGCAGAACATCATGAACATCATTAGACCGTTCAAGTTCTCGTTGTAGATATTAACAGGTTAGGAAAATTCCCTTCCCATTACATACGCATCACAACCTGTTTCATTGATTTTAAGCTCAGAATCTCAATTTATTTTGTCATCAACGTTTCTACTACGTATAATCTTTGACCTGGCATCTGAACATAAATGCTAACAACTGTTTAAATGTGCTACTGAATCTTCTATCAGTTTAGTAAGATGGTAATAATATTCAAAAGATTCGGATCTAATAATGCAAAAATTTTTAATTGAATTAAACTAATTTAAACAGGCTGCATGATCATTCATGATTCCTCTGCTTCCAGAATGACTTATGAACTTCAGCTTTTTATTCAAGTCAGAAAAGTTTCTTACATAATGAATGCTATATCTAATTTTCTGAGCCTGAAATATTAATTCTATTCCTCTAATATTTTCTGTAAGATGCTCTTAAAAGGATGTACACATATGTATTGAAGTAGACTTAGATATAATGATGTAGGAATGTTGATTGCGTAGATATTGAGATGTTAATCCATGATGGAAAGCAAACTTAGAGCCGAAGCAGATTAAATATTCCTTTTTATTTCAATTAACATTTCCGGCCGCAAATACTTGGCACATTAATCGAGCTTGTTCCAGAACAATTAAATTTTTTACATTGTTTTGCGGAAGAAGGGAAAGCAGCAGTCTATCTAGTCTGAGGTTCAGAAAGCAAGCGCCTTGTTTTCAGGAGAAAATTTGAATTCAGAATTAGTTAATTTCGATTTCAATGGATTTGATTGGATAATTAATGATGCTGTAAAATTATTATTGGTTGTTTGAGCTTCAGTTCCATTTACGTCGTCAGCGATATGTAAGAGTCATGTGATATAGCTTAGTCTCGAAATGATGCAGTTAAAAGACAGTTATTACTATTTTTAGAATAGAGAGGGGAAATACCCAAATTACGAAAGCATTAAAAAGATAATGCAAATTCAAATTATAATTTATGTTTACATATTTTTTATCTTACGTATATGTACAAGAGGTTTGAAAAAGGAGAAACAGATGAGTGCGAGGTTATTTTTCTTGCAATGCTAAAGGTGCGATACATCGTCGGATAATAAAAAAGTGAAATATTACATTTTTTCATACAGATGCATTCATGTTCTGTTGTATGATACTGAAAAGATGCGCAGAAAGTCGATGGGCAGGAGATAGCTTTTAGGTATCAAATCTCCAGATCAATCCCTCATATGATTTACTTTTCTGTGAAGATTATCGTCAAAGGAAACGCGTCCGTTCTTCACTCCGCCTTCCTTCATAGGCAGCAGATTATTGCAGTTTTGCATCTGCTGAGGAGTTAGAATTCATGCGGCATGAAATTGATTGATGCTTTGGCGTATATCGACTTAAGATGCGAACTTATAACACATGGTATAGCAAACTTTAATACTTATAACTTTGCTATATGAGACTTTTTCATACCGTAAGAAATTACAGTTTTGCAAGCAGAGAACTCCGCTCCTTTTTTTTTTCAGACACTGTATATATGAAGCTTGAACGAGAAGAGAGCTTTAAGGGACACAAACGTAGTCATAATTTTTTCAGTGACATATGGTTTATTGTATTTGCCGTCAGTAGTCTCGGAAGTTTAAAAATAATTACGTAA
Source organism: Stegodyphus mimosarum (assembly GCA_000611955.2). Classification (NCBI taxonomy): domain Eukaryota; kingdom Metazoa; phylum Arthropoda; class Arachnida; order Araneae; family Eresidae; genus Stegodyphus; species Stegodyphus mimosarum. Next base: position 165,417 of record KK116499.1, read on the forward strand.
AACGGAAATTTTGTAAATAATGAGAAACATGTAGAAGGTCCCATATTTTAACTACTTTAAGAATTCAACGGTTCTGTTTCATTTACTGTTCTTTCATCACAATAGTATACATAATTACGCGTTGAAGTTGCACACGTAGCGTAAATATGTTAAACAAAACAAATGAAACGACTTTTTCCGGAAATACTCAAGCAGGCGTAAGGTCGCATAAGTAATAGAAAGCTTGTTTGATCATCGATAGAATAAAAGGGACATCAGAGGTTTATGTTATTTTCAACGAACTGGTAGGATTCCCCCTTTTGCAAAATATCATTTTAAATTTAACGATATCTTTCCTAAATTACATGGGATGTAAATTAATACAAATAGACCGTGTAATGTCTCATGCATATAGATGTTTGTCAGGATAAGTTTGCTTTGTTTTTCATATTTCCGGACACATGTTTCATTTGTGCTGCGCATTTCAAGAGCATTTAAACAGGAAGAAGTTTAAATAAAAGAAACAATGTCTATATCATTTTCGAAGATCAGCTTTACGTATAGTTCAGGTTTCTTCAAAATTTACTCGGATTTATTTGTAATAAATTGCTTGTGAGTTTAATCGATTATATAATATTCTGATACAGTATTTTTACGTGGTGTTGCATCGAAAGTTAAAGGAGGTGCTGCGCTGCATCGAAAGATAAAGTTCTCAAGATCTAATCGATAAACATTGAGATCCCCTAAACCAGCTTTGTCGTAGTTTAACATTCTATTTACATAGTTTATAATGCTGTTGGGAAAGATAACAGAACTCTGCGAGTTTGCGCGATTCTGCTGTTGGGAGGGAATAAATAGTATAAACGCAAATGTAGTTAAGTACAAGTATGGCTAATATAAATACTTATAAAATCAAAATATGATTATCATGGAATGGATTATCAACAGGCAATGCTTGAATATACACTCATGTTCATAAATTAAGGATAATGAAAAATCAGGAAAAGGAAGAGTTAGAAGCAAAACAAATTTGACTTATTTGTAAAGCTTATTTATTAAACAAAAGGTAAAGAGCAAAAACAAAGATGCTATATGTTTGATATTATTAAAAAAATTAGCAATTTTTTCTCCCTGGAGCAAATTACAAAAAAAAACCTATTTACAAAAAACCAATATTACATGGTTGGTATGATTGTTAATACATTGTATGTCTCCCAGACGATGCAACACAGTCCGTGCAACGCCAAGGCATGCTGAATATCAAATTATCGACCTGAACTTGGGTGATATTACACCACTCAAAAAGCAATGCTCTCCGAACTTCCGGTAGACATGTAGGAGGAGGTTGACGAGCTGCAACTCGTCGGCCAAGCATGTCCCACACGTGCTCTACTGGATTCAAGTCCGGTGAGAATACTGGCCAGTCCACACGGGTGATATCCTCCGATTGAAGGCATTCGCTTACGATGTTTGCACGGTGAGGACGGGCGTTGTCATCCATAAACACAAATTGTACGCCCATGGCACTCCGAAACAAACGTACATGTTGTTCCAGAATGACGTCCCGATAGATTTGGCTTGTTATGGTTCCAATTTGAACAAGCAGGTCAATATGTTCAAATTGGATCCCAGAATAAGTCCACCCCAAATGAGCACTCCTGCACCACCGTAACGGTGTCGTTCAATGATGTTTTCTTGGTGGTAACGGGTATCTGGAGCTCTCCATATGAAAGTCCGGCGAGAATCAGAATGCAAGCTAAACCTGGACTCGTCAGAAAACATCACACAAGCCTACTGTTGCGGTGTCCACAATGCATGCTCTCTACTCCAGGCTAACCGCAGGCGACAGTGAGTTGCAGTAAGTGGAACGCATCTGACAGGTCTACGAGCATATAGACCAATCTGCCCTAAGCGTCTGTACACGGTCTGCCTTGAAATTGTCGTACCAGTGGCTGAAGAGAGCTGACGAGACAGGTCTGAGGCTGTGCTCTGTCTGTTTCTTTTGGCAGTAACTGCCAAATACCGGTCCTCATTCGGCGTTGTAACTCTGGGGCGATCTGTGCTGTAACGTCTACTCACATTATCATCACCTTGGAATTGTTGCCAAAGCCTGGAGATGACACTCTGGGCAATTCCAAGTTCGTCTGATACTTTCAATTGGGTACGCCCACATTCCAGACGGCCGATAATTCTACCACGTAAAAAATCATCCAAATGCGTCCTTTGTGTCATAACTATTCGGTTATTGCACTGAAATGCTTATAAAGCGCCTGCGAACAATTTTACTTCTTTGCCTGTATTCCTTATATATCACTCACTCTCACTCTCGTCATTGTGACGTACCATCGGTGTCATCTGGTTACTTCCTGAAATTCGCATATGATTCTTGAAGATGTGTGTAGTGATTTTACAGGTAATATTTATTTTAGAGTTCGATTTCCGCGTGACTCCGAATTATCCTTAATTTATGGACATGAGTGTGCATCTGTTATTTTTGGCTCGAAAAAAAAAACTTAATGTGTACCGTACGCTCCATTCAACTTTAATGTTCTTATCTGACATCACAGTTTTGAAGCCGCTGTTTAGATTCATTAATATTTTGTATATTTTAAAAACAGCTCAAGCGGTTTTAAAGACGGCATAAAAACATGATTTCCGGCAGTAGTTTTAAGAATGGCAAACACGCTGAGCCAAGTGTTCAGCAGTCAGTACTTCAGATAAAGTATCAGGATTGGCTCTGCCTAATGTATTTCAAAATTACCAAATCATTACCACGTTTTTGGCACTAATCCTCGATATTTTTCTAAAAATGATATACCGCAAGCAAATTTTCCTCTTTAAGAACTATGTGGCTCAAAATAGAGATGCATTCCTGATTTGGGAAATCGTGTAATTTATATTTATGACTACTTTAAGTGCAATTAAGAACTTTCTTTCTCTGTAAATTTGTGGGATCAAAATAAAATAATTGATTACATAATTTACAGAGCTTTATGTTTAATAACTCGCTACCTTATCCTTTGAATCTGTAGTATCATTTTCACTTCCCTCGGCTCCCTCCAAGATGCAAATTAAACAGAATTCTTGAAGTTAAGATGAGTTTTTGGCATCGACCGATGACATTCTCTGAACTATTTTTGCCCAGTTTCTAGCTCTACCTGAATGAGCTTTATCCATTCTCAGCCATGTTTGCTTGTGTGATTCCAGAGGCCTGAACTAACATTTAAAGTAGGACTTTGTGAAGTTATGGTTTTAATTAAGCTTACCTTAACTCTTGTGTTCTGTTAATCCCTCAAGCGGTGACTTGCTCTGCTATAACACGAGCTGCGTAGTTTTGTTAAACTGAAGTCCTAATAAAAATGTTTGTTTTAAACATTTTCCTAATTTTGGCGTTATTTTCCTAGAAGAAGAGTCGCCTGACTGTCTACACTGGGCTAGAATTAATTAATTAGAGCTTAATAACAAATTAAGCTCAGTATTATTAATGAATTGTGGGAACAAATTGTAATCAAGAACATCGAGATTAATGCGTTGAACAAAACGATAATTATTTTATAAGACGTTGTTTCTAAACAAGTTTCTGAAATGCGCATTTTTAATATGACGTTTCTTAGCAATAAAAAATGATAGATGCCTAATACTTTCAGGCTGTTTCCCATTGTTAAGCTATGCACAAAAATGATAAATGGGAAGAAAATTAGAAGAAAAACATACTCGAAGATATATCGGCGCAAACATGTAGGGTTCATATAGAGTTTCCCCTGAAACAAACAAAGCAAAAATGATAAAAAATACACATGGAAGACTTTAAGTAACGAACGGGTTCTCAGAAAATAAGATTATTAAATGCGGAAAATAAAGAAATGCAGGAAGAAATAATTTTCAGTAAAAGACAACATCTGGCATCCATGAGTCTCCGAGAGGATTAGAAAAAGAAATAAGAGAGTCAATAGTTTTTTTAGACGAAAAGTCCTCACTAAATGTGAGAACCTCTTACTGAGAACGGGGAGGGATGAAGAAACCTCACATTCAAAAGTAAATCTCTTTCTGCCCAAGTGACCTGAAAGGGTTGACGAGTAGCGAGTGTTGAAAAGCTGGGATTTTGTTACATTTGGAGTCCATGCAACGCAGATGGCACATTTCATGGCACAAAAACTCTGTTTGTTGCTTGGATATTCTAATGCCGAAAAGCAGTTTTTATGTTGTTGATTTTTATTCGATTTTTTCGGCTTTACACATTCTGCGGATTCGGTTACTACATAAGAATAATGTAATCTCACTTGCATTATAAGCAAATATTAAGTAAGCATCAACATCTACTGAACAAAAATTTCTTTTAGAACGCTGTATTTTGACGAGAAACAAATCCGTGGACCATAACAGTTGTTCCAAAAATCAGTTACATCAATCAGATTGCGAGAAAAGGGTCCAATTCTGAAAGAAACCACTTCGCATAACAACAGCTGGCTTCAACATCTCTTCATTTTTTTGCGACATGATTATTAATAAAGAAGACTTATAATTTTGCTTTTCAGGTCTCAGACACGCATGTGGAATAGAATCTCTAAAATGCTACTTAATTACTACACTTTTTAATCTTTGAAACTATTCCTGCTTAATTTTGCTACGCATTGGTTTTCAACCATTTTTGCTTATAATTTTTATTCTCATTTCATCGCGACTCTCTAGGACAAATGCTATTATACCCAAGAGCTGCCAGCGGCCGAGCGGTAAAGCCAATGAACACTGGTAGTTCGGTCCGAGGTTCGAATCCCGCGAACGGGCTGGTTTCATGGAAGTTTTCGTGGTTTTCCCATGTGTAGCCTGTATACGAGCTAGTTTCTCTTAAAACGTCCTCCACGAAGGCATTCCTCCCCTTAAGCAGATAGCCCTCGCGTGCTTTGCCATAATCAACCAAACCAAATCCAATAACTACTGAGCACAAAATCAGAAAAAATCTGAGAACTATTGAGAATTCTGAAATAGCTAATCTACTAATTACCAAACACTACTAATCATAATCTTCTTGGGAACCGTGAAACCAAGTAATTGCAAAGCACATGATGATTGTTTAAAATAAAGGATGAATTCATCGAGAATCTTCTAAGAACAAACTATCTCTTCCCATACACATGAGCAAACTACGCAACCTCCATGCAGCTGATCAGTTCAGTCACCGGCAAAACTGAACTTGGAATGAAATAACAGTACTCAGTAATAGTCTTTCCTCTATCAATGGTGAGCCTGAGAATTTTCAATAGATTCATATTTATACAACGGCAAATGACTAAGAGGCTAAGACTTAGCTTAGGCATGGTTAAGACTAATTGATTAAGATGAAACACTTTAGAAAAAAGTAAAAAGCACTGCAAAGTTCATGTAAAGACACAATAAGGTTAATTTTAAGCAAGTAAATCTTAAGCGCTGCAAGATAATATATACTAAATGTATAGTAACCGAAACAGTAAATAATCGATTTTCTGTTTGCCTTGGGTAAATACAGATAAATACAGCCGGGAAATTTTCTCCCTAAGAAGTGGTATTTTATTTTTTAATTTAATGTGCTCACTGCATTTTGAGAAGAATCAGTTTCTAAACAGTTTCCAGGAAATAACGTAATTTGCAATTACAGTTTACAGTAAATATTATATAAATATATCTGTTACACTGTAATTAAACAAAATTCCAGTATTCAAACTTCGCACAATATGCTATTATAATTCTTACAGGATTACGCAGAAAATATTTAAAAAAAAATTAAATGCTTTGAATGTGAGAATGAAGCATCTAAAATAAAGATGGGCAATTAGTTTTATAATACCTAGCTTTGAGAATGTAGTTAATTTAAGTTAAGATGTAGAATCGACAATCAGAATCTCTGAATCTGAGAGCAGAAATCTCTATAAACCAATGCCGAGAGGAGAATCTGAGATCTTCATATTACTGATTAGCTGTGCTGGATATTACATCATAGTGAGAGGGGGAGGAATGCATTTAATTCCTTACATTTCTTGGTTTTACATAAAGGACGAATGGTTGGAAAAAGCGACCTAGTCAGTCTATAGAATCTTTAAGCAAAGCAGGAAACATTCAAAATCAACCTTGCCCTCTCCAGAATTTGAACACTGGACCTTCCGTTGTTAGCCGCTCGTGCTTCCAATTATACCGCGAAGACATGAGGTGAGGGAGGAGACAGTTTCCTAGAAAACAAGTCAAAGTTATGTTATCTTTATGTGATGAAAGAACTATGGCCCACTCAATTTTTGTACGAGCGAAAGGTAGAGTCTCAATATTCTTTGCAATCAGGAATCTCGAAAAATAAACTATCCCTTGTAGAGAATCAAACCAAGTTTTTCTAGTTGCTAGCTGAATGCTGTTACAACTTTAAGTCGTGTGAGAAGTGTGTCTTTAACTTCGTATAATGATAGTAATGAAAAAATCTTTACCTTGATTGTCTTTAGATTCATAAATTTAAATGGCATGTCTAATTTTTAGAGATTGTCACCCTGGAGGAAAGTTGAATGCAGAAAAAGAATCGTCAAGCAAAAATAATTTTTTGTTCAAATCAAAAATAAAGATTATTTTGGCCTCGTGAGACGGAATTTTATTGCGTGGGGAAAATAGCATCATTCATTCACAGGCACTTTTTTTCCATGTCTTCCTTTGCTAGATAAAGGGGAAAAATGCTAGCAGAAATTGCATTTTTATTTCTTAATAAGACAACACAACTCAACAGTCATTCTGCGAATACGGGACCAAAACGAGAAAAAAATTCTGAAAGAAAAAAAAAATTCCCGTTCGGAGAATATCAGATTCAACTCCCGATAGGAAAGTTTTAAGTAAACTTCAAGACTGTATCAGGAAGTTAATAAAACACTGTGGGAATTTTATTCTGAAATATTGAAAAAAAATGTGTTTTATTTTTTAACGCTTAAAAGAAGCAAACGAAAAGAAGTGTTGTTGCGGCAGAGGCTGCATATTTCTGATGAATTGTAAACAGATAAAAAACAGTGAAAGTAAATTTTGAAACCTCCTTCCGTGATTCATTGGATTCGTCATATTTTTTCTGGAATTAGATTGTTTTTTTAATTAGGACTCAAACTGATGTAAACATAATTACTTCAAGTTACAAAACAGTATATAGACATGATTTATGGTTCGTATAGTGTTCGAAAAAAGAAGCTACACCAATATTTCTTTGAATATTAACATTGTATTTACAATTACAGTTATTTTTAAAATATGTACAATTACATTTTTTTTAAAACAGGATAGAAAATTTTACGAAATAATTCAAACGTTGTGGGCGAGGAATTCTGTAAATATAAAATATAACTTTTTATATGGCTTGTGTTGAGCAAAAATTCAAATTAGAAAAATATTTGTTTTGCTTTAAGAATTAAAAATTTCCATACCTTTATCCCCAAAATTCGTTGAGATGTGTGTAATATCTTCGTTGCGACAGAGACACGTTTCATAACGACTGCTGCTTTACCCAGTATGCAATTATTAATAGCAGAAAAAAGCAGTTTTAATAGTTCCCTAATTTTGTAGAAACATCTTGAGTTTTGAGTCAGTAATAGGCATTGAAGGAGATCTAAATCAGTATATATATTTTTTTCAAATATCTTCACGAATTTTGTCCGTAAAAATAATAAACCTTTTGCGTTTAACTTACGAAATAGCATAATAAGCATTTTCACTAACTGGGCTGTTTGATCTGTGAAGAACGCATAACAACGTTCGATTTTACATTCACAGAATTTCTCATTCCCTTTGGAGCTGAAACTGTTTAAAAAAAAATCTACCTTGTTTTAAAAAAATTTAGTACTTGAAAATACATGTCTAGAATCACTATTAAAGGAGGTAAAACAGGAGCTGTGTATTTAGATAATCTTTAAAAATGTTGCAGCCAATAGCGATAACGGTAAAAAACATTTACCGTTCGTTATTAAAGAGATATACAGCGCGTGGTACTTCACGTTAGGTTCTGAAGTAATCTTCATCAGCGTCCAGCACCCTTTACCAACGTTCCTGCTGTACAGTGTCAGTGGTGAGTCATAATACACTTGAAAAGTTTAAAATTCTTAAACATTTTGGTACTTACTTATTAAAGCAACCACCTTAGTAGAACTCGCCAAATTTTCAGAATGTGCCAAACTCTGGCAAATACGCGTATAACCATTCTTCTGACAACCATGGTCATAACAATCCTTCAGTCAACCAACGTCGCCATTTTTATATGCGTTCGTTGTATTCCAAGTTCCAACAGTTTTTATAAACAAATCGTGATATTTTTTGCCTTAGTTTTAAAATATGATCTTGAGGAATTTGCCAGCAGTGGAAGAAAGTGCAGTCAAATTTCTGCAAATATACAGAATTTTGCTGAAAGCTTTCTAACGGGAACAACGAGAAAATGTTTATTTAATGATTCAAATTTGTATTTTAAATTGGTAAAGTATGCTTTCTGTTCCTATGTTGATAATGCTTACCAACTTAGGATAAATATCAATAGTTTGGGAATATTTCTCTAAAAAAGTCCCAAAATGACAAACTTGCACCCAATAAGTACCAATATTGTGAATTCATGCTTTTGGTTTTAACCTAATTCTAGCTTTATATAGTGGAATTTGTTTATCTCTATCACGTAAGTAATGTGCCACTCATCTACAAAATTTCAAGTTATTATAGC